>CM038225.1:49418032-49519243 GCA_021442155.1 Cymbidium sinense | reverse complement strand
GAAAAGAAAACTTAGAATAAATCAAAGTGAATTTCAAAATATTTTTTGTTAGTTAGAAATTTGATTTAATTTTAAAAGGGTGAGGTTAGTTTGTTGTTCTTAACCCATTCCACATGTGTTTTGTATTTTGTTTAATTTTCAAATAGTTAAATCTATTTTTAAGTGTTGATTAGGTTAAGGTATGCATTAAGTGGCTTAATTAACCCTTATCTACACCACCTTAGAAAAATTAACTAAATAATTATGAGCCAATGAGATGACATAAAACCCATAAGGTATGTAAATTTGCAATGCACCTAGTAATGAAAAGGCCTAATACAATTTGGCTCACAATTAAAAGTTAATTAAGCTAAAGGGTTTTAGCTTAAGTACTTTTAAAACACCCCTTCACACTTACGAAAGGGGTTATAATTTTCTTAATTAGGCTTAAGCTATTAAATACCTAAGCATCTACCCAAGGTAGATTGATTAGAGAGATTTTTAGAATTTTAAAATTATTTAAAGTATAATTAATGGATTAACCCTAATTAAGAGATTAAGGAAAGAAAATGGGGTTTAGGGAATAGCTTGGGAAATACCTCAAAATTATTCCAAAAACTTCTACTCGTTGGATCTAACCTTAATCCAACTTAAACATAGGGAAACTCCACTAATTATATCTTTTATTCTTAATTACATGAAGGGAGTAATTGGGTAGCAATTTCCTAATCAAGGCCTCAATAAATCTCAAGAAAATTAGGGGAGGCAGGGTCATCCCTAAAATGAACCAGAATTTTGAGATCCATTGGTGACTTAATTAAAAGTAACTAATAATTACCATTCTCAAAGAAACTCAAATTTAGAGAAAAGGAAATCAAAATGTATTGAAAACATTTTAAAAACTCTAAATGAAATTATCTATCCAAGGCATTTTCCATTTATTTTTTTTATTTTTCTTTGAGGAGTTATAATTTTTAGAAGCTATTGGGATTAATTAATAGTTAAATAACTAATCTCACTTAATACCCCATGGTGTGGCGTGGTGGCGAGTCGGCGCTACACACAGTGCCATGAGCCATTACTTAACTTGTCAAAATGGGAGGTGGCGGTGCGCGCATTTTTACTTAGCTATCAGATCGGATGGCGAAGATACACCCGTGATTTTAAAAGGGGAAATAAATTCTAAAATGTGGGAAATAATCAAAGCCATCCATATAAACATACATGGATGGATGGCTGAGATGGGGTGAGATCTTCCCTGAGGAGGAATGTGAGCCATTCACAATCCAAGGGAAGATTCGAGCCCGATCCTTCATGGATTTAATCAAGACTCAACCCACACCATCTAAGGGACTAGAGTGGCCTATCCAACGACTAAGATCATATGAGATGAAAATTCACTTCACAAAAGACCAACACCTCTTAGCATAAGTGGTCAAAATTCACTAACCTCATGAGGTGATCATGGCGCTGATTGATGAGGTAGCTTTGAGTGAAGACAAAGCCTTGTTGAAGTTCCTAGAACTTGAGATTGAGTAGATGAGTGGGTGGACCAACTCCCCCTCCCTTGCGGCTTTGATCAATTGATCTTTCCTTGGCTTTAGAACTCATTGGATGCTTAGCAAGCTCGAGTCCTTGGATGATGAGTGTAGAAGAAATTGAAGTGGGATCAACTGTGAAGGAAAGTAGGAATCAAGGTGAGCTCCCTATTTTGCCTTGTGCGCAAGATGAATTCCAAATCTCTTCTAGGGGCCTTGAGGGAGCTCGTGATGTTTTCCAAAGCTTCCCAGGTCCCAATTATGAGTCAAGTGTGATTTTAGTGAATTAGGAAGTATATCTCCCCATGGCAATTGGATGTAGAGCTTATGCATCATTTTGATCCAATATCATCATAGAGTGGGTTGTTTGAGTGGTTAGAGGGTGCACATGATGGGAGAGGGTGGAAGCTAACTCCCATGTGCATCCAATTGAGTTTGGGGAGTTTGAATTTTAATTTCATGCAATGGGTTGGTTTGTCCATGGGCCAAATGGGTTGACCAAACCCATTGGGTTGGGTGCACCACTCATCACTAGGTCCCCTTGAGGTTTTAGGAGAGCGAGTGTTTATGATGAGTGCATGACCATAATACCCATGTAGCCAAAATCTCAATGGCCTAGGGGTATAGTGATCACTTTGCTACTTTTTTTCAATTTGGGTATGTTTGATATGATGAGAAAATAGGTTGGGTAAATTTCAATGGATTTGGAATCCATTTGATTGGGTTTGGCTCATGTTGATCCATTTAGGTCAAAATGGGTCAACTTGGGTCAAGTTGACCAATAGGTAAAATTGTGTCAAACTAAGGGTTGGGTCGAATTCATATGACCATTTGAAATTTTTTGGTGCCTTTGGTTTGGTTCAATTTGGTATAGGTTAGGTTCTGGGTCATATGACTCATTTAGGTCCAATGGGTCAAGTTGACCCATTTGAACTATTTGGGTTAGTTCAATGGTAGGTTTAGGTTTGGTTGGTCATATGGAGTGGATTGGTATCTTTATTTTTAATCAATTTGAGTTAGGTTCAATTTTGGCTCAACATGACCCCTTCAAGTCATGTTAGGTCTAAGGTCAATTGGGCTAGGTTAGGTCTAGTTGGCCAATTGAGGCTTTGATCAAGTTCCACAAGTTATTTACGATGGACTTAACCCATTAGTTTCAATCAATTTGGCTTAGATCAAGTTTTGACACATTTTGGCCCTTTAGGTCAAAATGAGTCAACTTGGGTCAAGTGGGCCAAATGGGATTGGCTCAAAGGTTGACTTGGTCAAGTTCAAACATAGGTCATGAGTGAACTTAGATCAAAAGTTTGATCAATTTGGCCTATAGTTTGGTCTTAGGTTTCATTTTTTGGTTAAGTGTTGACCAACCCTTAGGTTTGTTTGACCGTTGATTGATTGATCATCCCATGATGACTATTGATCATGATGAGATGCAAATAAGAGTTTGGTTCAATCCAATTTGGTTAGGATCAAAGGTCGGCTCATAAGGGTATTTTAGGTTACTTTGGGTCAAGTGAGCCTAAGTTGGTCAAATGGCTTGGTCAAAGCTTGATTTGAAGTTGATTGATCTTGTATATGGATTTATGATTGAAATATTTGACTTCAAACCTTTTGTAAATGAATTTATATTTCAATCATAAGTCCATAAATAAGATCAATCAACTTTAAATCAAGCATTGATTTGACCATCACTTGACCCAAAGTAAGCTAAAGAACCTTTATGAGCCAACTTTGATCCTAACTAAATTGGATTGAACCAAACTCATATTTGCCTCTTATCATGATTAACAATCATCATGGGATAATCAATCAATCAAATTAGAAAACCAAGTCAAAACCTAAATGAAACCTTACATAGCTAAAATCCATATAAAAATTGATTGAAATAATAAGTTCACTCATGACCTATGTTTGAACTTAACCAAGCCAACATTTGAGCTAACCTAGCCCATTGGCCCAAAGTTGATCCATTTTACCTAAAGGGTCAAAATGATCTAAGCCAAATTGATTGAAACCAATGGGTCAAGTCCATCCCAAATCACTTGTAGAACTTGATTGCCTCATTGGTTCCATAATTGACCTTGGACCCAACATGACCTACAGGGGTAATGTTGAGCCAATGAACTAACCCAAATTTGGAAACAAAGATACCAATTCCATATGACTAACCAAACCTAAACCTACCCTTGATGAAATGGGTCAATTGGGTCAAATAGGTCAACTTGACCCATTTGACCTAAATGAGTCATATGAGCTAAAACCAAATCTAATCCAAATTGAACCAAACCAAATGCACCATAACATTTCAATTGATCATATGAACTTGACTCAACCTTAGTTTGACCAATTTTGGTCAACTTGAAAGTTGACCCATTTTGACTAAATGAGTCAACATGAGTCAAACCTTATCAAATGGAAATCCATTGAAACTTGGCCCAACCTATTTTCTCAACATACTAAACATACCCAAATTGAAAAAATAGCAAAATGACCATTATACCCCTGGGCCATATAACAATATTTGGCCTAGCCCATGGGTATTTTGGTCATGTACTCATCACAAACACTTGAGGCTCTCCTAAAATATCAAGGGGACCTAGTGATGAGTGGTGCACCTAATCCAATGGGTTTGGGTTAGCCCATTTGTGCCCTAGACCAAACTGGACAACCTAGCTCAAATTTTCAAAATACCCCAAACCTCAATTGATTTGCATGGGAGCTGCACACTCCTGCCAAACCGACTATGTGCATCCACCTGATCAACTCAATTTATGTCAATTGGATCAAAATGGCAACTAAGAGGTGGTGTCCGATTTATGGGGAGATATACTCCCCATAATTCAATGAAATTTTGGTTTTCCCTTATCGATTGGTAAGGAGAGTGTTAGGAGATCGGAGAATAAGTTTCTAGGAGAGATTTGAAGTGAGCATTTGGTTTTCCTTAAGCAAAATAGGGAGGATTGAATCTTCAATTTTCTCCACACAATTACTTTCCAATTCCTCTTGCACAGGAGCTAAGCGTGCACCTAAGCTTCTATTGGAGTTTCCCAAGGAAGGATCAAATTCAATCAAGGTTAAAGCCCAAGCAAGGAGTTGGTCCATACATTGATCCACTCAACCCCAAGTCCTAGGAATTTTACAGGCTTCATCTCCACTGACAAAGCTACCTCATCAATCTCGAGTGCTAGTGATCACCTGATGAGGTATGAAAATTTCACCACTTAGCAGGAATGTTGGTCCTTTGTGAGCGGAATGTTTATGCCATGAGAAATCATTTGTTGTTATCTCTCTAGATGGTGTGGATTAAATCTTATGTGAATCCATGCTAGATCGAGCTTGGATCTTCCCTTTAATCGTGGATGACCTCGATTGATCAAGGGAAAGAACTTGGGAGATTTCAGTCATCCATCCACGCATTTTAGATGGGGTAATTCAACAATTTAGATATCTATTATTCATTTTAAAACCATGGGATATCGCCATCCCATCTTTGATCGGCGGTAGGATCAAAGCTGTCCGCCTCTAGGGATTTGACATTTAAGTAATCCCTCATGCGTGCGTGTAAAAATGGCCCAGCTTTGATTGGGATTAAAGGGGTTGATTAACTAATTAATCTTCTAATTTATAAAAAAATCATATCTCTTCATTGAAAATTCAAAAAAATAAAAGGAAAATTGCCTTGATAGATAATTTCATTTAAAATATTCTAAAAAATACAAATTGATTTCCTTTTTCTGAATTTAGGTTTCTTTAGGAATGGTATAATTAAGTCACCAATTAATCTCAAACTTCTAGGGTTTATTTTTGGGATGACCTCTCCTCACTTTTTTCTTGAGATTTGAGGTCTTGATTAAAGATATTCTTGGCCCATTTCCTAATTACCCTTTCATGTAATGTAATTAAAATATAATTAGTGTGTTTCCCTTATGTTTAAGTTAGATTAAGGTTGGATCTAGTGAATATGGGTTTTAGGGAATAATTTTGGGGTGTTTCCCCTAAGTTAGTGCCTAAACCCCATTCTTTCTTTCCCTTTCTTATAGTTAATCTATTAATTACCCCTTTAAATGATTTTCAAAATTTTTAAAAATCTCCAAAACTTAATTAATCTATCTTGGGTTGATACTTAGGTGTTTAATAACCTAAGTCTAATTAAGGAAATTAAACCCCCTTTCATAAGTGTGTAAGGGTGTTTCAAAAAGTACTTAAGATAAAATCCCTTAGTTCAATTAACTTTTAATTGTGAGCCAAATTATGCCTTTTATTACTTGGTGCATTGCAATTTTACATACCTTGGTTTTATGTCATCTCATTGGCTCATAATTACCTAAGTTAATTTTTCTAAGGAGGTGTAAGTAAGGGTTAATTAAATCACTTAATACATACCTTAACCTAATCAACACTTAAAAATGGATCTAATTATCTAAAAATTAAACAAAAATACAAAATACATGTGGGAGTGAAGGAACCGCAAACTAATATCACCCTTTCAAAATTAAATTAAACTTCAAATAAACTAAAAATCATTTTGAAATTCACTTTGATTTATTCTAAGTTTTCTTTATTCTTTAAGAATGTCTTTAGAAATTAAGTAAAGTGACCTTGTTCATGTGATTACATTGCTTTAGATCTTTCCCAACATGTTAAATTGTATGCCATGTGACTTATGCATCCATGATTTCATATTTTCAAAAGTTTTAAAATGAAATTATTTACATTATGTCATACATGCATGTGTTGGCTAAAGTTAAATATGTATGGCCATTATCACTACTAAATCCAAACTATTTTTAAAAATCTATAAATGAAACATAAAATCTGAAAGTATGCTATTCTTATAATTTAATTATAAGTTTGCATGGGTGGATTACAAAGTCATGTATAATGTACCATTTCTTTCTTTCCATTATGTTAGGCTAGTTTTGAATAAGGGTTAGTGAGATGTAGGGTTCATTTGAAAAGACCCCAACACTTGCTCAAGCCTATACCTTATTCATCTCCATGCTATCATCTAAGGAGGATTTTCTATACTTATATGAATAAACTGCATAAATAAAAATGAAACTACTAAACAACTTTTACATATTCTTTTTTTTTTTATTTCATTTCCTTTACATGTATGTTAGTACTTAAGGAAAGTCGTATATTAGTCTGGACAACCTCGAGGTTGTGAGACTCTAAGTACCCCTAAGTAGGTATTGTACTTTACACCTCTAGTTAACAATGGAGATGTACTCACTTATGCCTTTCCTACTTTCATGCATGTATGTGAAATTTTGGAGAAAGAAAACCCTTTTCTACTTAAGAAAATTCATGCATCTAAATCTTCTAAATTTCCTTTAATGAATTACTTAGCATACATCATAAAGTGTGTTAATTACCTTCATTGTATGTATATGTTCTATCCATATACATATGTTGGGAAAGAATTGAAGTAATGTATGTGATGTGAATTTTGATTCATTTTTCTTAATCTTAAAATGCCTTTCTTTTTGGATAGATTTGTTTAGAGTTGATCTAAACGTAGGATTAATTCAAAGATTTAATTAAAACATTCACCTAAATGAAATTAAAATGTAAACTTACCTTAAAAATTACTTAAGGATTACGGAAGAAAATAGAAGTTCTCTTCTCTTTCTCTCTCTTTATAACTTAGTAATTAATTGTATGTTTCATTTAAATCAAATTAAAACATGAAATAAAATCAACCCAAAGTCACTAAAAAACTTAAATGAAACCCTCATTTAAGTTGAACATGTCTTTCACACTTAGAAAATCTAAAGTCCCAAGCTAAGCACCACCTTCAAAGCACATACATTAGCCTAAGTCACCACTTCTAGCTTTAAGTTAGGTCGGTTCATGGCTTGATGTTATGTTTTATTTTATGATGAATGTTTTAAACTGGATGTTAGGATGTATGCTCATAGAATGAATGGTAGGATGTGCTTAGTCTAACTACTCTTTTCTGCAGGGCATTATGCTAAAGGGGCGCTATCATAAATAAAAATATAAATGCTTCTTGCTTGCAGGTGCTTATACCCCTTTCCATAATCCAAAGGCCAGGTAGACTTAGTCACCCATATGTGGGGTGATAAGTCCAATACACATGCTTGAGACTTGTGTGGTGTGATTTGACAAACCTTTATTTTGCAAGTGTTAGTTAGATTTCCCTTTTTTTCTTTTCATATAAAAAGTTGTATAATTAGGATTTGGAATGATTTCTTATGGGGATTAGGATGAACATTGGTCATAAGATCCTATCTTATGCCGCGATGTAAAGAGCATCTACCCTAACTATCAAGGAAGATCCAAAGAAGAAAGAAGAAAAAAAAAAGAAAGAAATAATAAGAAAAGATAGAAGAACAAAGCTTGAAGACCCCATAGCAATGAATTCTTTTGTTTAATTATAATTTAATTTATTTTGTGGTTGTATAAGGGTAAAGCTTACCCAATTTGATATTTTGGGTTTGTCGGTGGAGCTCAACTACAAATGACCATTTTTCTTTTCTTGTAGTTTATGAATTGATTCATGTTTGTTTAACTTGTGCATTAAGTGGCATGCTTTTCCTAGTGGAGGTTGAGCCATCCTACCCACATATCTATATGCTAAAATGAACTGTGGGTGGAATGTGATATGCGGATCCACTTCTTCTTCAATTTTCCTTTCTTGCTCACTTGGACTTTTCTTTTTCTTTTCATTTTCTTTTATCTTTTCTTTTGATTCACTTTCTTTTTCTTTGCATTTGCACTTAAATTTTGTTCAAGTTCATGAGAAAGGGTATTTTGAAGAAGATAGTAGGTCACATCCTCATAGATCTCAACCTCTCGCATTGAGAATGGCTTTTCATCCCCGTTGACACAGTACTCAAATCCATCTTTTCTGAACTTAATACACTGATGAAGGTAGGATGGAACGACCTTGTTCTGATGTATCCAAGGCCTACCAAACAAAGCAGTGAATGAAGTATTCGTATCAATGATGTAGAACTTAGCTTCAGTCTTCCAATCACCAATCTCTAATGAAAACACTATGGAACCTAAAGCCCGCTCGCCTTGATCATTGAATCCTCTCAACATCATCCTATCTCCTCGAAGAGTTGATATGTCAATTTTCAAATAGGCAAGGGTCTTTAGACTTATAATGTTTATTGATGCACCTGAATCCATGAGAACCACGGCAAGTCGAACTATCCATGTCATGTAATGTAGGGGATTATGCTCAAGTCCCCAATAGAAGGTCTTTATCTGTGAAGGTGATCCCTTGGGCTTCTTTTGCATAGCATGCTTCCTTACCTATAGCGGTCAACTGAGCTAAGCATATTTTAGGGTCAAGCAGATCCTTGATTAGTGATTCCCTCATCTCTTTGGATAATACAAGGGCATCATATATGCTTTGCTTAGATAATAACTTTCTTAGATGAGAAAGGACATTGTAGTCCACCTTTGGCTGATCTTCCATAAGCATATCCAAGGGTGAAGCATCCTGTGGAAGGGCTTCTCGATCTTGTACCAATGACATGTTTCCTCTATCTAGGTGCTACCTAGGACTTAGAACCTTGCCACTGAGGATTGACTTCGGTAATCTCTGGAGGTAAAGTGGTGGAAAGTTCTACTTGCACTTCAGACTCACCTATAGCTTCTCCAATGGGACTCTCGAAATTGGATGATTCCAAGTCTATCTCAAGGTGAACATAGTATTAGATCCAACTCAATCAAGTGGAAGATCGAAATTATTATAGTTTATTAGACTTGAAGAGTTATCCCTATGAATAAAAGAAGATAACTCATCAGAAGAGACACAGATGTAATTTAAATCAACTTTATTTTTCAATTTCTTAGAAGTTTTTGGAGGTACAAAGTAGAAGTCAAGTAGAGTAAGTGGAGTAAGGGGTTTGCCCTTATCCGCTGATACCAGAGTTTGACTAGTAGAAGAAATAGAAGAACTAGTTGAAATGGAAGAAGTTGCCAGTGTAAAAGCTACAACAGAAGGCTGGAGTCTGGACATGGTCGGTGGCTATGCTAAGGGGCTATCCTGGGCTGACACATGCTGCTGCTGCTACTACTGAGCTCTCACTTTCCTAGAGTTGGCATTGGCAACTTGCAAACCTTCCTTAGTGTTGGAGGTTTGAACTGACTCACGTACCTGCAAAGAAAGCTTCTTGATCTTCTAGATAATCTTCTTAGAGGTTTTAGACAAAGAGATGTTCCAACCTTCTTTTGTTTTGGTAGGATCGCTAGCATCCCCAAGGATTACCCTAATGGAATTGGAAGGTTGTTCCATAAGGTATTCCTTTGGGATAATGATAGCACCGAGCTTGAAACTATGTTCAAGCTAATCCTTAAAAGTAAAGCAATCCTCAAAATGTGGCTTTGTGGTAAGGGCAAAAGTTTGGATCATGACTTTTCCTACTTCCTCACGGCCTCCTAGGTTCGGGTAGCTAAAAATCAAGTTTCTTTAAGAGGTTCTTAAATATTTTCCTGATTACCTCCCTCTTAAAAGAATAAGATTTGTTTAACTTATCTAATAGAGTAGGTGAACCATAGCTACTTGGCAACGAATATGAATGTCGATGATGCTGATGGTATGGCTGAGGCAGTGGCTGTCCTAGCCATGGAGGCTGAGGTAGAGGCCGGTATGGCAGCCTCGGTGGTGGCAAAGGAGGACAAGGCTATTGAGATCATGGTCGCTTTAACTAATCTCTAGCTGGCTGCTTTCCCTTGTCAACCACTGCTATTGCTCTAGGTTTCTTATCATAAACCTTCTAGGATTTCTGCTTTGGCAACTAATCTGGAAAAGGCAACTATTTGGCCTCTCCTTATAAACTAGCTACCTTATTGATTAGCTTCTGAAATGTCTTTATGGTGAAGCCCTTAAGCATGAAGGTGATGGGGCCATGGATATTCTTCAAAAGAATCTCAATGGCATGTTGTTCAGACAATTGTGGTTCACACTTCATACTCAGGTCACACCATCAGAGAATATAATCAACAAGTGACTCATTGGAGTGTTGTTCGGCTACAACGAGATCACTTACAATAACCCTTCATTGAGCTCAATCTCTTGATGAAGAGTTGCTCTAACTCAATAAATATCTTTATTATTGAAATAGATACCAATTAAGCGAGAAGCTAGGCTACAAACAAAGAGTCTAAAGAGTAAAGCGTCGCTGCCATCTGCGTTGCAATAACTGGCCCTGAAGTGAGCTATATGATGCCTCGGATTCCCACTGCCATGAAAGCCCTTAAAGGAAGGAAGCATGAAACCCTTGGTATATTGGATGGCATCAAATTCCTCTGGGTAGAGTCTACCCTTTGGAACCGATGATCCTCCCCTGGCTTGAGCCAAGGCTTCCTTCACCTGCTGCTCAACCATAGACTTCAAATATTTTTCATGTATGAGGGTACTATCCACTACCTTCCTATATAGACTAGTGCTACCTTGCTCAATGGGAGGTAGAGTCTTAACTGGATCTAAGACATGCACTAGTTTAGGCTGACTGACATCGACTGTGCTAGGATGAACTGGAAGGGCTTGCTTCAGCTGAAACTATTACTAAGTCCTATAACTATTGTGCCATCCTATCAATCTGCTCATCTTTCTTCCTTAATTGAATTCAAATGTGATGGGCTGATTCCATGGTGTCTCCTTGATCAGCCTCATCTCCTTCCATGGCCTGTTGTTCCTTAAGAAGACAACCTTTGGTATCGACCATGCATATGCCAGCTGAAGCCCCCATCAAGTCATCTTCATTGGGATTGAAGCTAACTCTTTCTTCATTAGACCATGCATACCCTAAGATCTCCTTTTTCTCCATAAAATAGTGTGCAACTATGTCATTTAAGGATCGATCTAACTCTGCAAGTATAAATAGCTTGGGCTAACTGGTGTGATCACTATCATGAATTGAGAGGCATCCTCACCTAAAAGGAGAGTCAATCCTATGCGGTACTCACTAGTAGAGTGGTAATCCTGACTGATGCTAGCTGTAATTGGGGTAACAATCCTGGAATGATCCTCTACTGGGCTGTCATTTGGAATATCCATTATAGTAGTCATTGCATCTGGATGAATGGGTGGAGTTGGTGAGGGAACTACCACGATGCTTCGGGGCCACCACTCCTTCACACCACCACTAGGGTAGAAGGTCGAGCAGAAGAGCTCGGCCCTACCACAATGGGTGGAGTAGGAGGAGTGGGATCTCTTGGTCGTAGCTGGATTATCAATGTGGTACGTATCTCCCCGGATGCGGCCTTCATGGCCTTGGCTGGAATATGTGATGTTGGAACCTGCACTAGCGATGGCAGACATGAGGTAGAGTGGTGGGGTGGAGACACCACCAAATCTCTATGTCTGAGAGCCCCTCCGGATGATCCCCATGAGAAGGATACTATTATGATGATCGGCCGCAGTAGCGTTGGGAAAGTCAACTAAGCGGGCGGTGGGTGAACCTCCATCGCTCCCTGTTGGTGATGTATGATGTATGGGCCTCACGGGTCCTCTCCTGTCAAATATGCCTCCCCACGCTATGAGGGATAACAGATCATAAATCAAGCTAAGCACCGGACTACGAGCATCTATATGCACTGCTTACCTGGCGAATAACAGAGCGAAGGCTAGCATATGACCTCCTACCCTAAGAAACTATCTGCTGTAAATGCACCACTGGAGGAGGTGATGAATGAATCCTCCTAACATCCTCTATCGATCCCAGAGAGGATGGCCGGTTCTCTCAGTAACCAATGGTGATGTGATCATAGTAGACTCATCTGTGGTTGACCTAGTAACTGCCTCTAACTCTCTCGCTATCCTGGTATGGAACTGTTTGACCATACGGTCCTTATTTTAGCATTGAGTGCGAGTAGGATGAGAGGAGTGCGAGCTAGACCCATCCTTAAATGTAGGGGAGGAAATCCTTGGAACCAGGGGAGCCTTACCCTTGTAGGTTATAGATGACAGGGTGCTAGCTCACATCAGGGAAATGTGGGCAACTCGAGGATGAACTACCACAGGCTAGATCGCCGATGAAACCTGAAGGGTATGATGCTTTCCTCTTCTGAGGAAATCTTAGAATCGAGGTAAGTCTACCCGATGATCGGCTTCTTCACCCTTCTCCACCTTCCTGGCGTTGTGAAAGGGTGCCCTCACAAGTGATCTTGGCTCCCTCAAATCTATGGCCAAAGTGGATCAAATAAGTGTGATCCAAGGGAGGAAAGTTAGCCTGATCCAAGGCTAGGTCCATGCCGAGAGGGAAGGTAAAGACAAATTTCTGTGATCCTATCATTATACTGACTAAAACTGACAATTGAAAACTGCACTGACTGAAAGAAATCTACAATGAGAAAGGAACTTGCATCAATTTTTTGTCTTCATAGATTTTCAATTTTTAGAATTTTAAAAATTTGAACCCACATCCAACCACTTAGAAGTGTTAAGTGGGGTTCAAATGAATTTAAAGAGATTGATTGAAAGAGGAATTTTAGAATAAATCCAAACTCAACAAATTTGAGTATGTTGAAATATGAATTCAAGATTTTGATAGGATGCTTTCACTGGTTCATTTTATTTTGATTTTGAGTTTTTATTTATTTGGAGGACCCTTTCCTTTAACAAATTTGGGTGTGTTAAAGTAAGGGTCAAATTGATTTTGTGTTGTTTGCAAGTTTTGAAATTTTCACTTATTTAGCAAATTTAAGTATGCCTAAAGTAAAAGTGAGTATTTCTTTTGAAAATTTTGTTTTATTTCGATTTGAAAAATTTTTGGAATTCTTACTTAGCAAATTTAGGTATGCTAAGTAAGGAATCCAAGTGTATTTTGTTTGATTTTGAAAATAGGATTCTTAGTAAATTTAGGTATGCTAAGAAAATCCTAAGGGTTTTCATTTGTTTGGAAAATTTGATTTTTGAAAAAGATAGGATCCTATAGCAAATTTGGTATGCTAAGGGGATCCTAAGGTGCTTCATTTTGTTTTGGGAAATTTTTGAAAGTGGAGATTCAACTTTAGCAAATTTGGTATGCTAAAGATGAAGTCCCACTTGGTTTTAAGAAATGCAAATTTCACTTAGCAAATTTGAGTGTGCTAAATGAAATTCCAAATTGTTTGTTTAAAATTTTGATTTCATTTGGTTTTTGAAAAATGGAAACTTCTCCTAAGCAAATTTGGTATGCTAAGGGAAGTTCCAAAAGTGTGCGAGAAATTTTTGTTTTGAGTTTGTAAATTTTACTTAGCAAATTTGAGTATGCTAGGTGAAGTTACAAAATATGTTTTGAAAATTTTGAAATTTTTTATTCGGAAACTTAACAAATTTAGGTATGTTAAATGAAGTTCCAAATGTGTTTTGAAAATTTTAGAATTTGAGTTTGGATACTTCTCTTAACAAATTTGTGTATGTTAAATGAAGTTCCAAAATGTGTTTAGAATTTTGAAAAATTTTGAATTTTGAATTTGGAAACCTTACTTAACAAATTTATGTATATTAAATGAAGTTCCAAAATGTGTTTAGAATTTTTGAAAAAAATTTGGATTTTGATTTTGGAGACTTCTCTTAACAAATTTGTGTATGTTAAATGAAGTTCCAAAATGTGTTTAGAATTTAGAAAAATTTTGGATTTTGATTTTGGAAACCTTACTTAACAAATTTGTGTATGTTAAATGAAGTTCCAAAATGTGTTTAGAATTTTGAAATTTTTTGGATTTTGAGTTTGGAAACCTTACTTAACAAATTTTTGTATGTTAAATGAAGTTCCAAAATGTGTTTAGAATTTTGAAAATTTTTGGATTTTGATTTTGGAGACTTCTCTTAACAAATTTGTGTATGTTAAATGAAGTTCCAAAATGTGTTTAGAAGTTTTGAAAATTTTTGAATTTGGAAACTTTACTTAACAAATTTGGGTATGTTAAAGGAGGTTCCAAATGTGATTATTGATTTTGATGTTTTGATTTGGAAACTTTAACAAATTTGATTATGCTAAATGAAATTCAAAATGTGCTTTGAAATTTTTTTTGGAAATATGATTGTTCATTTTGATGTTTCGAAAAGAGGACCTCCATTCAATATATTTAAGTATGTAGAATGGAGATTCATTTTATTTTTGAAATATGATATTTTTATTTTGTGTGTGATTGTTGCTTTTTGAAAGGGAGGAATCCTAACTTAAAACATCTATGGGATATGCTTAAGTATAATATCTTAAATGATATTTTATTTTTTGTTGGGTATGAAATCTTCATTTAATAAACCTAAGTATATTAAATAGAGATGTTCACATGTGCTTTTTGAAAATTTTAATTTTGTTTATAAATGGACTTTCCATTCAAAAAGTGTGAGCAAATTGAAAATAGAAAGATCCATATGTGCTTTTGAAAGAGTTTTATGATTATGATTGTGATTTTGGAAAACATGATTTTTCATTTATTTTGAAAAGGAAATCTTCATCAAAAGTGAATTGAAGAAAGATATTCATTTGTGCTTTTGCAAAATGTTATTAGTTTTATTTTTAAAAATCCCTACATATAATAATTATGAATTGTTAAGTGAGGGTGAAGAATGTTTTGTGGAAAATATTTTATTAAGTGTATTTTTTGAAAAAGGTGCTTTTGAAAAGCAAAGTTTTTTATGGAAGATTTATTATTTTTAGGATGAACCTTTCCTTATCATGAAGATGATAAGGAGGAAGTCTTTAAGATGTTTCTTTTTATTTTAGTTTCAGATCTTTTCATTTTACCCATTGGAGGAACCCAACGGGGGTTTCAAGACCAACAAGGAATGCGGTCCTAAACCCTAAAGATGTTGGCTAACTTAACTCAAGGATGAAATGAGCTAAGTGCCAACGAAAAGAAGGATAGTCTTGGATTCATACCAAAGTACAAATCCACTATCGATACTCAAAGACAATGATCATTTACCAAAGATGGAGAGAGGAACCATCCCCAGTAGAGTCGCCAAAAAAATCTGTGGAGAAAAATTCTCACACACATATAGAGTAGCCTTCAAATCTATGGTGAAAGGAGAGAAAAAATTATATACGTGGAAATTCATTGGTAAGATGCTACGCAGATCCATGGATGTACTTATTCAGGTGATCGGATACGTCATCAAGGTATAGTGTACTATCTCGAAAGATAGAATTCACTACCCTTTAATGGAACCAATCACCTCAATAAGGACTCCTAAGGATGATGGGTCTGCATATGTACCAGATATTCTTCTTCTGCTTTACATGAAAAAATAAAGTAGGGTTTATTGTAAACTAGGTTCATTAAGTTCCCTATAGGGGTAAGTCCCCATAGTTAATTACATCCTAAAATATAGGATCCATTATCAAAACTCTCGATTAAGGTAGATTAATGTTGTCTCTGAAGATTTCAATAGGAGGACTATCAATCATTTGGTTTATATTTTGGAGATCAAATGGGATTGATCAACAGAGGGAGTTATTATCAAAGCCAAAATGGGATTAAGTAGGAGATTCTAACAACGCTAGGAAACTTAACGAGCATCTCAAACTATCCTGTAGTTAGGCTTTATATTTTAGAAATTGATTTAATTTATTTGAGTCACATTTTTCCATTAGATTTTTAGGACTTAAGATTCCTTAACACAAGATTAAGAAAATGCCTAAGAAGTGAGGAATTATGCTTATGACCCACAAAGGGGAGAAGGAACCTCAAAACCTAAATCTAGGGAGCTTCAACGAGGGCCAGAAGTACAACCTAAATCTAAGGCAAAAAAAGGGTAATTGATTTGCCTCCACAAGAGAGGACAAACCACCCGACAGCTTGGACTTACAACCACCTGGGGGTGACCGCTAACTAACTCCTCCTATGATTTTAAATACATGTAAGCAAGTTAGGCTATTTTTATTTAGAAAGAGACTAAGTCCTTAGACTCACTCCCTAAAGAGACTAGATCATGTAAAAGGACATGCTTCAAATGACCTAAATCTAATGCATTTCAAATTTCATTTTATTTTATTTTTGGAAAATTAATTTGACTCAGGCTAATAGGCTTTTTTTTATGACTAATGCATGAGAAAGTAGATTATTGGCCAAAATTAGCTAGAAGTTTAGGAGGTGAGTTTCCACAGCCCTCATAAGTCAAGCCGGGTTCTCTGGCAAAGATGGAAGCTCTCCAATCAAGAGTAAAATAAGATGTTATTTTGCATGATATTATAAAGAAAAGAACTCATCCAGCTAAGGGGTTTGTAATTCTTTTATCTTGATTTTAATCCTAAGCTCTAGGTGAGGTTGTGAGTTGTTTAGTTTTAATTTGGATTATTAAGTTGGGTAAAAGATTTATTTTTTCCTAAAGAGTCTAATCCACATCCAGACCATACATAAAGCAAGGAAGAAACTAGGAAAATCATGCCACTTAATGCACAAATTAAACAAACATCAATAAATTTATAAAACTAGCGTAAATAGAATAAATGATCATTTGTGGTCGGGCACCACTGCACAAACTCAAAAATATCAAATTGGGTAGCCGAGCTATACCCTTATATAACTCGAATTACAAATGAATTAAATTATAATTTAAGCAAAGAAATTCATTGTTATGGGGGTCTTCAAGCTTTATTCTTCTTTCTTCTTTCTTCTTTCTTTATTTTCTTTTCTTCTTTTCTTCTTTGGATCTTCCTTTGGATAGTTGGATGGTAGATGCTCCAAGGCTTCATATGGTGCATAAGATGGAATCTTATGACCAATGTTCATCCTAATCCCCCATAACAAATCATTCCAATAATCCTAAATATACAAACTTTTACATGAAAAGGAAATGCATAAATCTAACTAACACCTGCAAAATAATGGTTAGTCAAATCACACCATACAAATCCCAAGCATGCATATTGGACTTATCACCCCACACATTGGTGACTAAGTTCACCTGGCCTATGGATTATGTTAAGGGGTATAAGCACCTACAAGCAAAATATTTATATTTTTATTTATGATGGTGCCCCTTTAGCCCAATCCCCTACAGAAAAGAATAGTTAGACTAAGCACGTACTATCATTCATTCTACGAGCATACACCTTAACATCCAGTCTAAAATATTTATCACAAAACAAAACATAACATTAAGCCATGCACTGACCTAACCTAAAGCTAGAATTGGTGACTTAGGCTAGTGTATGTGCTTTGAAGGTTTGTGTGGCATGCTTAGCTTAGGACTTTAGGTTTGAATTTTTTTAAGCATGAAAGACATGTTCAACTTAGAGGAGGATATCATTTAAGTTATTTAGTTATTTTGGGTTGATTTTATTTTATGTTTTATTTTGATTTGAGTGAAACCTATAATTAATAATTAAGTTATAAAGAGAGGGAAAGAGAAGAGAACTTCTCTTTCCTTCCCTAATCCTTAAGTAATTTCTAAGGTAAGTTTCATATTTTAGTTTCATTTAGATGAATGATTTGATTAGATCTTTTAATTAATCCTAAGTTTAGATCAACTCTAAACAAACCTATTCAAAAAGAAAGGCATTTTAAGATTAAGAAAATGAATCAAAATTCACATAACATACATTACTTCAATTCTTTCCCAACATATATAACATGCACATGGATGGACCCTAAGCATATCTATACATGCAAATGAGAATAATTAACACACTTTATGATGCATTCTAAGTAATTAATTTAAGCAAATTTAGAAGATTTAGATGCATGAATTTTCTTAAATAGAAAAAGTTTCCCTTATCCAAAATTTCACATACATGCATGAAAGTAAGAAAGGCATAAATAAGGACACCTTCATTGTTAACCAAAGGTGTTAGGTACAAGACCTACTTAGGGCTACTTAAAGCCTCACAACCTCATGGTTGTCCAGACTAATATACACTTTCTTTAAGTACTAACATACATGTAAAGGAAATGAAATGGAGAAAGAATATACAAAAGTTTGCTTGATGGTTTCATTTTGTGTATGCAATTTATTCATGTGAATGTAGGCAATCCTTCTTAGATGATGGCATAGGGATGAATAAGGTATAGAATTAAGCAAGTGTTGGGTTCTTTTCAAATGAACCCTACATCTTACTAACCCTTATTCAAAACTATGCTAACATAAGGAAAGAAGGAAAGGCTACACTAAACATGACTTCATAGTACATTACATGTAAGCCAATAATTAATATATGAATAGCACACTTTTATATTTGATATTTCATTTATAGATTTTGAAAATACTTTGGATTTAGTAGTGATAATAGCCATTCATATTTTACTTTAGCAAACACATACACATTTGACATAAAGTAAATAGTTTCTTTTCAAAACTTTGAAAACATGAAATCATGGATGCATAAGTCATATGGCATAGAATTTAACTTGTTGGGAAATATTTAAAGTAATGTAATCACATGAACAAATTTACTTTACTTAATTTGTAAAGACATTTTTAAAGAATAAGAAAAGTTAGAATAAATCAAAGTGAATTTCAAAATGATTTTTATTTGTTTGAAGTTTGATATAATTTTAAAAGGGCGAGGTTATTTTGTTATTCTAACCCATTACCACATGTGTTTTGTATGTTTGTTTAATTTTCATATAGTTAAATCCATTATTAAGTGTTGATTAGGTTAAGGTATGCATTGAGTGGCTTAATTAACCCTTACTTACACCACCTTAGAAAAATTAACTAAGTAATTATGAGCTAATGAGATGACATAAAACCCATAAGGTATGTAAATTTTGCATGAGTAATGAAAAGGCCTAATGCAATTTGGCTCACAATTAAAAGATAATTAAGCTAAGGGGTTTTTTAAGTACTTTTAAAACACCCCTTCACACTTATGAAAGGGGGTTTAATTTTCTTAATTAGACTTAAGCTATTAAATACCTAAGCATCTACCCAAGGTAGATTGATTAAGTTCTAGAGATTTTTAAAATTTTTAAAAATTATTTAAAAGTATAATTAATTGATTAACCCTTAATTAAGAAGGGGATTAAGGAAAGAAAAATAGGGTTTAGGGAATAGCTTAGGGGAAATACCTCAAAATTATTCCCTAAAACTTCTACTCATTGGATCTAACCTTAATCCAACTTAAACATAGGGAAACTCCACTAATTATATCTTAATTATTCTTAATTACATGAAGGGAGTAATTAGGTAATGAGCTAGCAATTTTCCTAATCAAGGCCTCAATAAATCTCAAGAAAATTAGGAAAGGCAGAGGTCATCCCTTAAAATGAACCATAGAATTTTGAGATCCATTGGTGACTTAATTAGAAAGTAATTAGCTAATTACCATTCTCAAAGAAACTCAAATTCAGAGAAAAAGGGAAATCAAAATGTATTGAAAACATTTTTAGAAAACTCTAAATGGAATTATCTATCCAACACATTTTTCCTTTTATTTTTTTTATTTTTCTATGAGGAGTTATGATTTTTAGAAGTTATTGGGATAAATTAGGAAATAATAGTTAAATAACTAATCCCCACTTAATACCACATCCACGGTGCGATGCGTGGCGGCGGCGGTTAGTGCACTTTACACGTGTCGTGCCGTGAGCCATTACTTAACTTGTCAAAATGGGAGAGGTGGCAGTGGCGCACACATTTTTACCCTTAGCTGTCTGATCAAAGATTGGATGGCAGAGAATACACCTGCGATTTTAAAAGGGGAAATAAATTCTAAAATGTGGGAAATAATCTCAGTCGTCCATATAAACATGCAATGGATGGATGGCTGAGATGGGCAGAGTTCTTCCCTGAGGAGGAATGTGAGCCATTCACAATCCAAGGGAAGATCCGAGCCCGATCCTTCATGGATTTAATCAAGACTCAACCCACTAAGGGACTAGAGGGGCCTATCCAACGACTAAGATCATATGAGATGAAAATTCACTTCACAAAAGACCAACACCTCTTAGCCTAAGTGGTCAAAAATTCACTAACCTCGTCGGAGGTGATCACCGGTGCTCGGGATTGATGAGGTAGCTTCATCTAGTGAAAACGAAGCCTTGTTGAAGTTCCTAGATCTTGAGATTGAGTAGATGAGTGGGTGGACCAACTCCCCTTAGCTCCCCTTGCGGCTTTGATCGAATTGATCTTCCCCTTGGCTTTAGAACTCAATTGGATGCTTAGGCAGGAAGGAATTGAAGTGGGATCAAGTGTGGAGGAAATTAGGAATCAAGGTGAGCTCCCCTATTTTGCACTATGTAAAACCGAGGAAGATGAATTTCAAATCTCTTCTAGGGGCCTTGAGGGAGCTCTGTGATGTTTTCCAAAGCTTCCTAGGTCCTAATCGAGTATGTGTCAAGTGTGATTTCAGTGAATTAGGAAGAGTATATCTCCCCCCATGGCAATTGGATATTAGAGCTTATGCTTATCATTTTGATCCAATTATCATCATAGAGTGGGTTGTTTGAGTGGTTAGAGGTGTGCACATGGTCGAGTTGGCTAGAGGAATGGAAGCCTAACTCCCATGTGCATCCAATTGAGGTTTGGGGGGAGTTTGAATTTTTAATTTCATGCCTATGGGTCAGGCTTTGTCCATGGGCCAAATGGGTTGACCCAAACCCATTGGGTTGGGTGCACCACTCATCACTAGGTCCTCCTTGAGGTATTAGGAGAGCCTTGAGTGTTTATGATGAGTGCATGACCATAATACCCATGGGCTAGACCAAAATCTGTTCAATGGCCTAGAAGTATAGTGATCACTTTGCTATTTTTTTTCAATTTGGGTATGTTTGATATGATGAGAAAATAGGTTGGGCTAAATGTCAATGGATTTGGAATCCATTTGATTGGGTTTGCTCATGTTGACCCATTTAGGTCAAAATGGGTCAACTTGGGTCAAGTTGACCAATAGGTAAAATGGGTCAAACCAGGGGTTGGGTCAAGTTCATATGACCATTTGAAATTTTTTGGTGCCTTTGGTTTGGTTCAATTTGGTATAGGTTAGGTTATGGCTCATATGACTCATTTAGGTCAAATGGGTCAAGTTGACCCATTTGACCCATTTGACCTATTTAGGATGGAAGCCTAACTCCCATGTGCATCTAATTGAGGTTTGGGGAGTTTGAATTTTTAATTTCATGCCTATGGGTCGCTTTGTCCATGGGCCAAATGGGTTGACCCAAACCCATTGGGTTGGTGCACCACTCATCACTCTCCTTGAGGTATTAGGAGAGCCTTGAGTGTTTATGATGAGTGCATGACCATAATACCCATGGGCTAGGCCAAAATCTGTTCAATGGCCTAAAAGTATAGTGATCACTTTGCTATTTTTTTTCAATTTGGGTATGTTTGATATGATGAGAAAATAGGTTGGGCTAAATGTCAATGGATTTGGAATCCATTTGATTGGGTTTGGCTCATGTTGACCCATTTAGGTCAAAATGGGTCAACTTAGGTCAAGTTGACCAATAGGTAAAATGGGTCAAACCAGGGGTTGGGTCAAGTTCATATGACCATTTGAAATTTTTTAGTGCCTTTGGTTTGGTTCAATTTCGTATAGGTTAGGTTATGGCTCATATGACTCATTTAGGTCAAATGGGTCAAGTTGACCCATTTGACCCATTTGACCTATTTGGGTTAGATCAATGGTAGGTTTAGGTTTGGTTGGTCATATGGAGTGGATCGGTATCTTTATTTTTAATCAATTTGAGTTAGGTTCAATTTTGGCTCAACATGACCCCTTTAGGTCATGTTGAGTCTAAGGTCAATTAGGCTATGTTGGGTCTAGTTGGCCAATTGAGGCTTTGGTCAAGTTTCACAAATGATTTAGAATGGACTTGACCCATTGGTTTCAATCAATTTAGCTTAGATCAAGTTTTGACACATTTTGGCCCTTTAGGTCAAAATGGGTCAACTTGGGTCAAGTGGGCCAAATGGACTAGGTTAAGCTCAAAGGTTGACTTGGTCAAGTTCAAACATAGGTCATGAGTGAACTTAGATCAAAGGTTTTAATCAATTTGGCCTATAGTGGATTTTGGTCATGTTAGGTTTCCTTTTGGGTTAAGTGTTGACTTGGTCAACCCTTAGGTTTGACTTGGTTTGACCCAATTTGAGTAATTAATCATCTCATGATGATTGTTGCTCACAATGTGAGGCTTAGGTGGGCTTAGTTCAATCCAATTTGGGTAGGATTAGAATTTGGCTCAAAATGGTACTTTAGGTCACTTTGGGTCAAGTGAGCCTAAGTGGGTCAATTGACTTAATCAAGGCTTGATTCAAGTTTAGTTGAACTCACATATGGACTTATGATTGAAATATAAATCCATTTGCAAGTGTTTTAGAGTCAAATGAGTTTTGATTCATTTGACAATTTTAAGTTCAAAGGGTGAACTTGAGTTTGATTTGGGTTTGATTTTTTTGAATTTAGTTATGGTTTGATGATTGAAGTTTGTGTTTATACTTGATTTCATTATTGAAGGATTGATTGAATCATGAAAAAAATCCCAAGGGTTTGAATTGATTTGAGGTTGATTTTGCTAAGTTCAAGAATTTGACTTGAAGGGGGTAGATTGGATTTTGATTAGATTTGGATTTGAGTTTTGAATTTATTTTGGGAATTTGAATTTATATTTCATTTATGTTTATGAATATAAATGAGAATATAAATGGGTTATGAGAAAATCTTTTGAATTTGAAATTATTTGGATTTGATTTGAGCTAAGTCCATAACATAAAATCAAAGTTACTTATGAAAGATTTTTGAATTTGGAATTCAATCATGAGTTTTAATCATTTGGAATTGATTCATAATTTGAGTTTTTGGAATTGATTTATGATTTGAGAAAATCAATTAAGTTGGAATTGATTTGTGATTTTATTTGGAATTGAAGTTGATTTGAATTTGAAGTTGATTTGGATTTGAAGTTGGTTTTGAACTTCATTTGGTTCGGAGTTGAAGTTGATTTGAGTTTGAGAAAATCAATTAAGTTTGGAATTGATTTGAGTTTTAAAATTTGACTTGAAGGAAGGAAGTGTGGATTTGGTTCAAGCTATAGGGTAGGCAAATTTTCCTAACACCCCTACGGCATGACCTATTCCTATGGCTAACTCTTCTAAGTCTATAGAGTTAGGTTGAGTGTTCACCTAATCACTATAAGTGTCTTAAGACTAAGGAGCTCTTAGTGTCTTAGAGAAGTCTTATGTCTAAGATGGAGAGGTTGAGAGCTCATCCTAAAAATGAGGTCAATAGTGTGTACGAGTCTCTCTTGATGTCGAAGGACCTCTGAGAAATGTTGATTCAAGCTCTTAAAGATTCAAAGGGATATGAAGCTTATTTTGCTGAATGACACATGACTTAAGTTTTGCAAGATCAAGATCTTCTAATGATCACTTCTATGCTCGGGACAATGGAACACAATCACCCATTATATGGAACTGCATAAAGTGATGGAATTATAATCAATAGAATTCTAATTGACCCAGGTTCATCAGTAAATCTTATGAGTCTGTGTGCACTTAGGTGGTTGTCCCTAGACATTCAGCATCTTTGATGAGATAAATTGATGGTCCATGGCTTCAATGAAATGGGGCAGAGGACTCTCGGATCTTTCATTCTATCGATTAGGTTTGGAGAACTCTATACCCAAGCTAAATTTTATGTGATAGATGCCACCACATTCAAAGCTCTATTAGGCCATCCTTGGCTAAATGAATATGGTATGGTTTTGTCTACTCTACATCAATGCATGAAGTACATAAAAGCAATGAAACATAAGATTTTTTGGCTCTATTTAGTGATTTATAGTTCATGAGGCAAAAATTTATAAGGATGCAAAGTATTTTCTTTCAAAAGAAAGTAAGCCTCGACAATCTACAGCTCCAACTTCAAAAACTATGAAGCAACCCAAAGAAGAGAAGGAACGAAAAAGAAGAAAGAATAATGCATTAAATCTTTCTAGAACTTATGACACATCACCAAAGCTGAAGAGGCATGTTCCTCATTTGGCTAGTGATGCAGAAGGAGAAGAATATATTCCGATTGAACTCAAGAAAAATGTGAGCCTTCAACAAAGCAAATGAGATAGATAACCTTGATTCTAATTATGATTTTGAGTCTATCTATGCAAGTGAAGTTCAATGTATCCCTTCTAGAAGGGCTACTAACATATTAGTATCAACCGATTCATTTGTAGTTACACTAGTTCCTCCTCGATATTTCAAAGAAGTCATATCGTGTGATATTTAAAACATTGAGGAACTAAAAATCTTTTATGTACCACCACTACCTGGGAGCAACGGATTGGGAACTTAATTTTATAGGTCGAGGAATGTCAACACTATGATTTTGAATGGCTTATTCGATTTTCGAGGAAGAGATGATACTCACTAGAATCTTTGAGATACTATCCTCCAAAAATCAAGGATGATGCACAAACTTGGAATTGATGTTGGGCGATAGATGGCGAGCTCTCTTCTTTGATAACTTATGGAGTTTAAAGAGTCCACAGACCTCTTGAAGAAGCAATAATTATACCACTAAGGGTCTCAGATATATCCAACAAAAGCATCATTAAAGGAACACTTGTTATACAGTAATTGAAAGTGAGATTGAAACTGAAACTGAATATGAAGATGATTTTTATGAAGTCATTCTCACAATCGATGGGAAAGTAGAAGCCATACTTGCACCTGAGGAAGTTGAAGATGGTGGGTAGACGTCTACCATGGATGAGTTCAATGAAATTAATTTGGACTATAGAAGAACCTTGTCCAACCTTCATTAGTGCCCTTCTGCCTGACGATAAGGTTGAAGAAATAAAAATATTGCTTTGTGAATTCAAAGACTGCTTTGCTTGGACATATTCTGAGATGCTTGGCTTATCCCCTGATGTGGCAATTCACAAGTTAGCTATCAATTCTAATTCAATACCAATCAAATAAGCTCCTAGAAGAATGAGGCTCGATGTTCAAAAAAAAGTGGTCCCATAAATAAGAAAGCTAACTGAAGCAAGTTTAATTCATGAGGAGAAGTATGCAGAATGGATAGCCAACATCGTTCCATTGAATAAGAAACATGGTCAGATTCGAGTCTGCATCGACTTTTGAGATTTAAACAAGGCATGCCAAAAATATGATTTCCCCCTCCTTGTGTCAGAATTGCTAGTGGATAACACCTCCAACTATGACATGTTCTTATTTATGGATGGATCAGTGAGGTATAATCAGATCAAGATGGCTCTAAAGATGAAACACACATCATTGAACACCAATTTGTATTTATTGTTACCTTGTCATTGGATTGAAGAATGTCGAGCTACATGTTAGAGGGTCATGACGCATCTTGATGAGTTGATTCATTAGAAAATAGAATGCTACATTGAAGACCTCATCATTAAAAGCACTGATCAAAAAGATCACCTGGAGGATTTAAGGATTGCCTTTGAAAGGATCAAGAAGTACGATCTCAAGATGAATCCGCTTAAGTGTGCTTATGGGGTTTCCTCAGGAAAATTTCTTGGATATATTGTAAGACTAGAGGAATTGATATTGACCCCAACAAAATCAAGGTGATCGTGGAGATGCCTCCAGAACCTTCACTAGCTTCACTCTTTACAAGGATAACTTCGCACTCATTTAGCATTTTATATCAAACTGTCAAGAAGATGCCAATATTTTGCGAAGCTAATGAAAAAAATGCTCCATTCAAATGGGATGAGAAATGCCAAGAAGAATTTGAGAGAATTAAAAATTATCTACTCAATCCTCCAATTATAGCAGCTCCTATCTCAAGGAAACTCTTATCTTATACACTCTGACCTTAGAGAGTCCCTGGACTTTACTTGCACAACATAATAAAGAAAACAAAGAAAGCACATTTACTACATTAGTCGAAGATTAATAGGAGCCGAAGTACGCTACTCTCCAATAGAGAAGCATTATTTAGCACTGATATTTGCAGTCCAGAAGCTTCGTCATTACATGCTTTCTCATAAAATCACATTAATCTCAAAGATTGATCTGAAGTTCTTGATGACAAGACCAACATTGATAGGTCATTTAGCTCGGTTACTCTTATTATAATTTGATATTATGCGTATCCCGAAAATAGTGAAGGGAGATCTTGGTAGACTAGCATCCTATCCCGTTGACTCCTTCTAAATGATGACACGATGAGCAAATTCTATTTGTTAATGAAAGAGAAAATTTGTAAATCTAGGAGATGTATTTTAATGGAGCATCATCGATCAAGCCAGCACAACCTTCGAGCCTACCCAAGGCATGAGCGGTATTAGCCTTGTATTCATAACACCTAAATGAGGCATCATAAGACATTCATATGGCTTGACTGAATGTCGAACAAATAATGAAGCTGAGTATTAGGCTTTGATAACTAGTCTTGAAGAAGCTATTGCCATAGGTATCCAAAATTTGCAACTTTTTGGAGACTCTCAACTAATCATCAATCAAGTTTTATGAATCTATAAGATCAACAAGCTTGAGTTAGCATATTATCATAAGCGAGTTCTCAAGCAAATGACACAAATTTTGAATGTTACATTGACTTGAGTCTCTCGATCCAAAAATAGTAAAGCAACCTGCTTAGCTAAATTGGCCAAAGAGATGGCAAGCATGAACGATGAGCACGTGTTGATAGAAGTTTTCACTCGTCAAGTTCTACATCCAGTGAATCCATATTCCTCACTGGAAGAGGGATCATTAAGTGTAAACAAACAGGATGTAATTTTGATTGATCCTCACACTCTGTTGAAAATATTTAAAATTAAAAAACATAAGCATACTCACAAGGGACGCAAATCTGAAGAACTTTTAGAAGTACCACAAGAAGCCTTCGTAGTAGAAGAACCACATGATTAGAGACAACCATTCATCAACTATTTTAAAGAAGGAAAATTGCCTAGTAGTAAATCATTGGTCTCACAAATGAAGAAGAGAACACTATGATATGATTATATTAATGATACTTTATATCACAGGTCTTTTGAACAAATGTGACTACGATGTTTGGGAAAGGAGGAAGCTATTAAAGTAATGTCTGAAAACTATGAAGGACTTTGTGGTGCACACCAATCAGGTCCTAAAATATTTTTATCTCACTTTTGGAGTGAGTTCTCAACTTTGTCATTATATATATAGGACTCTTGTAAATACTAAGAGCTCATTAGTGTTAAGACACTTCTAGTTATTGGGTAAATCCTTAACCTAAGCCTAGAGACTTAGAAGGGTTAGCCATAGGAATAAGTTATGCCTTAGGGACTTAGGAAAACTTGCCTACCCTATAGCCTAAACCCAATCCACGCTTTCTTCCTCAAATCAAACCTTAAATCCAACTCAAATGCCAAATTTAAATCCAATTTCAAACCAAATCATTAAAATCCATAATCAAATCTAAGATCAACATTCTTCCTAAGCCCTATGATTTCATCTATGGACTTAGCCTCAACCAATTTCAAATCAACCCCCCAATTTATCTAATTTTCTCAAGGATCAATTCAATCTCTCAATCATTTATCAAATCCCAATTCAAACCCAATTCCAAATGATTCAATCCTCAAATCAAATTCAAGTCCAAATTTCCCACTTAAGCCTTATGACCCATTCTCATAAACTAAGCCAAATTTCTCCCCAATTCAACCCAAACTTGATTGATCTCTTCATGAATCATTTATATATTCATTCATATTCACAAATAAAAATGAGATATCAACTCAAATAGCCAAAATTATATTAAACAAAATCCAAATCCAATTAAATCCTTTATTAAGTCTTATGGGCCCACCTCCATAAGCTTAGCCAAATCTCATACAGATCAACCCAAAATCAATTGATTTCTTTATAAACCAATTCATCCATCATTTATATTCATAAATATAAATGAAACCCACCCTCTAATGATAAAAAATAAATCAAACTAAATAAATTCTCTACTTAAGCCCTTTTGACCTAAATCCTTAAGCTTGGTCAAATTTTCTTCCAAATCACTCCAAACTCAAGTGATTTTCTCATGAATCATTTATATCTTCACTTACATTCCCAAATAGAAATTTAAATAGCCAAAACCAAATCCAAAATTAAACCAAAACCCAATTCAAACCTTTTAAGCCAATTTCTTGGACTTGGCCGAATCCTATCTAAATCAATCCAAAACCAATGAATTTTCTCTTGAATCAATCATTCCTTCAATCATTTATCCAAATATAAATGAAACCTACAATTATCAAACTAAACTCAAGTTAACCCAAGTTAAGCCCAAGTTAGCCCTTTGACTTGAAAACTTCAAATGAGCCAAAATCCATTTTTGACTCCAAATTGATTGTAGTTGGATTTATATTTTAATCCTAGACTCATATATAAGTTCAAATAAACTTGAATCAAGCCAAAATCAAACCAATTGACCCATTTAGGTCCACTTGACCCAAAGTGGCCTAAAGGACCTTTTTAAGCTAAGTTCTAATTCAACTCAAATTGGATTGAACCAAGCCCATCCAAACCTCATATCATGATCAACAATCACCCAAGGATGATCAACCACCTTGAATTGGGTCAAACTAAGTCAACTTGGTCCTTTGACCAAGTCAACCTTTAGCCCAAATGAAACCTAAACAAGCCAAAATCTACCATACACCAAATTGATTAAAACCATTGATTCAAACTAATTCATGTTCAATGTTTGAACATGACTTGACCCCCAATTGAGCCAAACTAAGTCCAATTGGCCATTTGACCTAAGTTGACCCAAATTGACCTAAAAAGCCAAAATGGGTCAAATCATGATTTAACCCAAATTGATTGCAACCAATGACTCAAGTTCATTTCAAATTGATTATTGAACTTGACCAAAGTCATAATTGAGCCTAAATTGACCTAAAGGGTTAATTTGACCAAAAATCCAAATTAATTCAAACTAAAGCCTACAATTGTTTTTCTAATTGACCTATTGAGCATGAATCAACACCTAACCTAACCTAATTTGGTCAAATTAATTAACTTAGCCCATTTGACCTATATGAATCCAAGTGAGCCAAAATCAAACCTAGGCCAAATTAATTGAAATTGTTTGAACTAAAACTCTTCAAATCATCATTTGAATCTAACCCAAGCCATGGTTTGACCTAATTTAACCAATTAGTCAAACCAACCTAATAGAACTCATATGAACCCATTTGACCAAATGAAGCCAAACCCAATAAAACCAACACATGGGACTTTGGTGGCTGACCAAACCCAACCCAAATTGACCCTAGGTCAGCCCAAAGTAATCTCAAAAGCAAAGTGGACCCCACCCAAGCCATAATCTATTGGTTAAGCCCTCTTTACATAAGAATCCACCAATAAATGAAAAAGTCCACTCTCCTATCACCTTGGCAGCCATTCAACTTCCAAATGAGAGTGCACCTAACCCACCTAACCCAAGCTAGGTCGGCCATGGACCAAGAGGAGGTGAGTTGACTCACCTTCCATACAAGCCGAGCACCCCATGGATACAAGCCAAGAGATCTCCACACATCAGACCTTGAGCTGGCTCCCATGGCTTCCTCCAACCCAATCGAGCCACGTGGACTCAATTGAGACACCTTCGATACTCTGATGGTGGCTAGCTTGCAGAAAAATGGGAAGCCATCCCGTCCATCCAACCCAGCACATCAAAGGGGTATACTCCCCCAAATCAAATGAGAACTTCACCAATTCACTTCGTACGAGCTCAGGAGACATTCCCAAGCTTCCTTGCATGTTCCAGAACGATCACAAGTCTTCTCCACTTTGGATTTTCCTCTCTTATGTGCAACTGAAATAGGGGAGGCTGCTTGTGATTCCAACTTCTCCAATTCGCCATCAACCTTCAATTGCTCATTCCTACACCTTCACCACAACACGTTGAGGATACCCAAATCATTTCTTGAGCTCCAAATCAAATCCAAGTTTGAGTTCGATCAAAGTCGAACATCAAGGAGGAGGATCTTGGTCTTCAAAGCAATTCACACTATATCAAGGCCCGTGCTGATCAACAAGGCTTTGCCTCAGTTAGGAAAAGCTTCCTCAAGCGTGCGAGCCATCGATCTTAACTCCGGTAAGGTATTTCCATGAAAATTGACCTCTAACTTAAGTGTGGATGGTCCTTTTAGAAGAAAATTTTCATTGCATGCAATCTTGACCATTGGATGTGCTCCTCTCCTTCCATTGATGGTGTGGGTTGATTTTGAAGTTCTTCTGAGCATAGGTGAGCTCCGATCAAATGACCCATGGCGGACGAACGTTATTGTTCGTTGCTTGTGGGAAGGATGATCACGGGCCGTCCATTTCACATGATTAGAACGGATGGCCGTGATCAAATCACGTTTGATCAAACAAGATTTCTCCCTTTACGCCTCGGGTTTGATCTGCGTCGTTCGATCTGAGATCGAACGACAGGGATCAATGCTGCATCCGCCGCCAGCTTACTCAACATGCGGATGTGGCAAATTAAATAACCAATCCCATGGTGTCACGTGTAAAAGTGGATTGGAGCCTCCCTCTTAATCCTTTCTCTAATTTTCTCTCTCTTTTCAACTAAAGTCCTAATTATTAATTAATTAACTAATTAGAAACTTAATTAGCTAAATTGGATTTCAAATCATATTAAATCATGCTTAATCCAGTGGATGGCTTATCAAAATAGATGGGGACCTCTTTCCTTACCTTTTCCCTTAAGCCCATCTCACTTCAAGATAATTATTAACTTTGTTTAGTCTCTTTTTAGGAGAGATGGATTAATGGATTATTGGCTTAATTGATTTAAAAAATCTAATTAAATTTAATTTTCCTCTTAATCTATCTTGGGTAGAGCTTTAGGTGTTCAAGAACCTAAAGAAGCTTAATAAAATTATGATTAGCTCACATGTGTGAGAAAATCATGAAAGTAATTAAAATGGTTCCTTAAGTTTAATTATTAAATAATCATGAGCTAATTGCATTAGGCACCTTTCATGTCATAGGAGCATTGCTATTTTCTTTTCAATTCATTTGCATACTACATTAGCTCATAATCATTTAATCAATTATCTTAAGGTAACATAGGTAAGGGTCAATTAATTGATTTAATCTATGCTTAACTTAATCAATCCATAAAAATCATCAAATTACTTCTTATTAAATCAAATTAATTCACACATATGGGGAATGGGATGAGGATACACCTCTTTCTCACATCTCTCTTAAATCAAATTGAACATAAAATCAAAAGTAACTTTAAGAAACTTTGGTTTATTTTAAATAAGCTTATTTAATGTGATTATCCTTAGGAATTAGTTGGATTGAATGAAATTACATGCTTGTATTCTTTTATTTCTTTCTAATTATATTAAAATGTTGCATTCCACTTGATTCATACATTCATTTCTTTCAAAAATTAATTAAAATAAATGATTTCCTTTATGTCAAATTTGCATGTGTTAACTTAATTAAAAATATGTGTGGCTATTATCACTATTAAATAGAAAAATATTTGTAAAAAATATATAAATCAACTATAACATGTGGAGTGATGATAATTATAAGTATTTATAAGCTTGCATGTGATTACACTATAGAACATGTGATATGAAGTTCTCTTTTCTTTAATCTTCATGAATTTACATAAAGATATGAATATTAACAAGTGTATAGTTCATTTGAAAAGGACACAACACTTGCTTGGGTTTATTCTTATGTATATCCATGTTAGAATTTAGATAGAATTTTAGCTCACATGTATAAATAAATCAAAATACAATTCTTGTATGATTTCCATTCTTATAGTTGTTTGTACACTCATGAGTATTCAACGATGGCGGGTATATCTAGTTTGGACACCTGGGGATGCACGGCTATAAGTAGCCCCAATGAGGTTTCTATCTCGTTCCCCTAGTCAAACAATGGTGAAGTACTTGCTTATAACTTTTATATACTTGTGTGTGCATTTGGATAATGAATGAAAATCTTACCTTATTCTATATGCATAATTCAAAACAAAATATAATTTTTACATGATTTTCTATTCTTATAATTGTTTATATATCCATATGTATTTAAGAATAGCGGGTATAACTAGTCTGGACACTGAGGATGCACGGCTTTTAGTAGCCCCAAGGAGGTTCCTACCTTATTCCCTTAGTCAAACAATGGTGAAATACTTGCTTAGAACTTTCATACATTTGAATGTGTATTTAGCTAATCAATGAGAATCCTCTTTCTATAAAACTCATTTATGTGTCCTACATTTAAGTGTGCAAAAAACATATTGCATGTATAGATATGTTTAGGACTTAGTCATATGCATGCTACATATGATGGAAAGAATTGAACAAACATGTGTTATGTGATAATAATTAACTCCAATTAATCTTAAGATGCATTTCTTATTGAATGAGATTATTTAAAGTGAACCTAAACCTAGGACTAATTAAAATATGTAATAAGCCATTCACTAAAGAGAGTTCATTTAATTAATTTACTTTAGATGTGACTTAAGATAGGGATAAAAGAAAGTGATCATCTCTTTTCTTCTCTTTATAACACTTAATTGTTAAGTGTAAACCAAGTGAAATAATAGAAAATATTAAGTAAAGCTTACAAATCAATTAAATCACTTAAAGTGAAACCATCATTTATAATTAAATTCTTTTTTACTTTGAAAATTATAACAAGCCTAGTTAGAGCATACCACACAAGCCTTAATATACACACCTTAGATTAAGTCACCACTTTTATCCTTATGTTAGGGAGGTGCATGGTTTGATGTATGTTTGATTTTATGATGTATTATTGTAGACTGGATGTTAGGGTGTATGCTTCGTAGACTGGATGTTAGGTCGTGATTAGCTTAATCATGTTTTCAACAGGAGATTATGCTTAAGGGGTGCTTAAAATAAATATGAATGCTCTTTTTTGCAAGTTCTAAGCATAATCTAAGTTAGGATATGTGAACTTAGTTACCCATGCACAGGGTGCTAAGTCCAAATTATTCATATAATTGCTTGGGTCGTATGGTGTGTTGAGCTAATATTTATTTTGTAGGTGTAGTTAGATTTACTTTTCCTACTTTTAATGAACTAGGATTAGTGTTATGATGGGATTAGGATGAGCGGAGGCTAGAAGGATTTGTTCTGGGAGGCCCCCGTGATGCCTTTGGAGCAAGCAAACCCAAATGAAGAAATGGAGGACATATGAAAAAAGAAGATAAGAAGACCCCTCATAGCATTTATTCATTTGTAAAAACTATAACTATTCTTTCAAATACCAGGTTGTATAAGGGTAGAGCTCGGTTACTCATTTCTCTTTTTAGGTTGTATGATGGTACCCGATCGCACCAACCTATTATTCTTTTTTTGTTAGATTTATAAATTTGCTTGATGTTTTGTTTACAATTGCACAATAGAAATGACATATCTTTTCTTAGTTTCTTCATATGTGGTGATTTAATGTGTGGCCTGGATCTGATTAAGCTCTTAGAAAAAAAAAATTTTTTCTACCCCAACTACAACTCATAACTAAATTTTATAAATAACTCATAACTTCACATAAGGCCTAGGCATTAAATCAAGATAATTAAAAGATTTAACACCACCCCTTAGCTGGATGTTGTATGCTTAATATCATGTATGTCATCTTGTTTCACTCTTGCTAAGAGAGGGTTTCCATCCTTGCATGATAGGGGAAGACTTGACCTTTGAAGATCTCCTCTGTGGTGAAAAATACCTCTTTCCTTCTGATTTAGCCAATAACCTTATTTCATCATGCATTTAGGTATATAAAAATCCTATGACCTTTGTCAAAATAAAGAGTCAAAAATCAAATAAAAATTGATAAAATTTGCATTAGACTAAGTCATTACTCATATCACTCATGCTCTAGTCTCTTAGGGAGTGGGTTTAAGGACCTTAGTTTTCTTTCCAATAATAACAACCTAACCATCTTGCAAAATATATGACTTGACCCCATGATTTTAAAGGGTAGGAGGAGGTAGCTGGCTGTCACTCCAAGCAATTATATGTCCAGCAGTCGGGTGATTTACCCTCCTTGTGGAAGTAAACCATATACCCATCTTCGCTTAAATTTGGAACATGCTTTGGCCCTCATTAAAGTTCCCTAGATTTAGGATATGATGTTATTATTTCACCTCGGGCTATAAGCATAAGTCCTCACCTCTTAGGCATTTCACAATCTTGTATTGTGAGATTATAAGTTCTAGTTTTCTAATAAAATTTTAATTCAAATATTTAATTCTCCTCAACTTCAAACATATAAAGCCCAAACATAGGATAAGTTAGAATGCTTACTAGGTTTCTTAGTATCATGAGCCTTCCCTACTCATCTCCCTTTGGCTTTCATAATAACTCTCTCCTTTTTGATCAATCCTGATTGATTTTCCAAACATAATCAATTTATTGATAGTTCTATCTTTAAAATCTTTAGAGATAATAATTATCTACTTTAATCAAGAGTATTCCTAAGGAACTCACCTCATTTAGGATGTAATTAACTATGGGGGCTTGCCCCCATAGGAAACTTTAGAACTCAATTTAAATAAACCCTGCTTTATTCATCCATATAAAGTAGGTGAAAAATCTCTTGTATATTCGAAGACCCATTATGCCTTAAGAGTCCTTATTAGGTGATTAGGTCTATTGTATGGTCGTGATTTCTATCTTTCAAGATAGTACACCATTCCTTAATATCGTACCTGATCACCTCAATAAGTATACCCTCAAATCTGTGTAGTGTCCCCCATACATATAATAAAAAACACACACCACAAGATGGCAATCAAAATCAAGATGATGGGTTATTATTGGCCATTAATGGTGAAAGAATTATCGGCCATGCAAAAAAGTGTTATGAATGTCAAGTACATGGTAATATCATTCATCAACCTCTGAATCCACTGCATCCAACAGTCGCATCTTGGCCATTTGAGTGTTGGGGAACATATATAATCGGACCTATTGATCCACCATCATCAGCAGGTCATCGCTTTATCTTAGTAACAACCGATTATTTTTCCAAGTGGGCCAAAGCAGCTCCATTTAAAGAAGTTAATGTTGATCGAGTCATCAACTTCTTCACTCATAATATTGTCTATAGATTCAGTATACCATGTTGAGTCATCTAAGATAATAGCCCAGCATTCAAGAGTGCAAAGATCTATAAATTCGTTGATCGATACAAAATTGATTGGCGATATTCATCAATTTATAATCCAAGAGCCAATGATTTGGGAGAAGCTTTTAATAAAACACTGATCAAGCTACTCAAAAAGATCCTCACAAGGAACAAAATAAAAATGAAAATATGTTTAAAATATAAAGCCACTCCTTACGCTTTAACTTTTGGAGTTGAAATAGTTTTGCCACTAAAATTTGAACTACCATCACTTCAAGTAGCTATATAGTATAATCTCACTCAAGAGGAGAACACACGTTTACGGATGGAAGAGCTTGACATGCTTGACGAAATCAGACTGCAAGCCAAATAAAGCTTATAAATCTATCGAGCAATAATGTCTAAAGCCTTTGATGGAACAGTGTGTCCTCAAACTTTTCAAAGAGGATAGTTGGTCTTAGTGCTTAGAAGATTGATAATCCCTCAAAAAATAATCGGTGGTAAATTTGAAGCTAATTGGGAAGGCCCTTACATCATAGAGAATGTATACGAAGGAGGAGTCTACTAGCTCATTGATTTGAATGGTCGACGACCTATGCCAGCCATCAATGGTCGTTATCTGAAGAAGTTTCATGTCTGATTGCATATGATTGCATGATTAGATAAATATCATATTCATGACTCCTCATATTACATATATGAAATGACACTCAGAAATTCTCTTGCATTGGGAGAATGCATTTTTGAGTTGTGATGAAATTCTCCCTACAATACAAGGGCATTTTTATATATTTATTTAGGTTGATATTGTGCTTTTTATTAATATTCCAAGATGAAAGTATATATATATATATATATATATATATATATATATATATATATATATATATATATATATATGATTGATAATAAGTCTCATCTAACCTTAGCTCAAAAATCCCTCAGTCAGACATGGGGCATTTTCAAATTTTTTATATTAGAAAAGCACTTATGTCTATTTTGGGTTGACATAATGTCTTGTATTGAGATCCCCAAATAATATTTAAAATTATATTTATTTAAGTTGCATGTGAATATGCAAATAATAGGCAAGATTACGTCCACTCAGGACATGTAGAAGAGAACTTCAAAGGCTAGAGGTTCGCTTTCTGAACTCATCAGAATCTCAATGATCAAGAGAAAAAGTTTTCAAGTTCCATAGGACTCACTAAGCCCAAATGTGGCCGAGTCACCAATAAACTGTAAAAGAAAGGCCGCAATGAAAGAGCCTCTTTCTTGTTTGTCTAATGACAACGGTTGTCTATCCCCCAAAGCTGATCCAACTCAACGAATTTAAGCAATCCAAATATGAAGAATCTTTCTAATTAATTGACAAATCAAGAGAGGATCCGAGGAGAAGTCTGAGCAACCACAAAGCATATACCTATATAACTCCTTCAATAAGTCCAACAAAGCAACAAGCACAGGGCCGAAGAAGATATCCTGAAGTTCATAAAAAGCTTATAGATGAACTAAGGGAATTTTGTAGTCAACCAGTCCATTAAAATACTAGCTGCTGGATTGATGACTTTCTTGCCACAGCCCTAACACTCATCTTGAAGACTAGGTCATCGACTCACATCCTTCAACAAATCTGTCAAAGCAATAAGCAAAGGACTGAAGGTATGCACATTCTCCTGACAAGTCATTTTGGATAAACCAGGTTAATCCTTCAATAAGTCCACCAAAGCAATAAGCAAAGGACTGAAAGGGATGCACATCCTCCTGACAATTCAACTTGGAAAAATCAGGTTAATCCTTCATTAAGTCCATTAAGCACAAAATTAGGATAGGAGGAACCCAAAATTCCAATAAAATATGCACAAAATTCTTCCTTCACCAAGCCTACTAAGCACGAAGCTAAGGCAAAAAGAGGATTAAAGATACAAACCACTAAGACGAGACCTTCGACAAGCCCATCAAAGCATTAAGCATATGGTCGAAGGTGTCTCTCTTCCTACCTGATGAGTCAATAAAGACAAATCAGGTCAAATCTTATATGATCAACTAGTTTGCAACAAACATGGTCCACTTCATACGTGCATCATATTTGTTGGGGGACATTTGTTGACCTATAAGTAATTTACATATGCTTAATTTAGCAAATATGTTGAAATCAACAAGAATTAGATGCATCGTCATGAAAATGAGAGTTTGAAGCATATGGATCGTGATCGAAATTAATCGAGATGTCCTCTGATCGTGAAATCAACTACACCAATGTGTTTAGAATATCAAAATTAATTAAAATTGATATTCTACATCGATGATGATATTCTAATAGAAGTATGGAAATGTTTAGAAGATCAAGAAATTTCTTGGCTTACAAATCTTTTTAATGTTATTTTAAAGACTAAAAAAATGCCAAATGAGTGGAGAAAGAGTTTGTTAGTTCCTATATTTAAGAATAAAGGTGATGCACAAGAGTGTGCAAATTATAGAGGAATTAAGTTAATGTGTCATACATTAAAATTATGGGAGAGAGTAATTGAACATAGATTATGATGTGATACAAAAGTTTCTCACAATCAGTTTGGTTTCATACCAGGTAAATCTACTATGGATGATATACATTTGTTAAGAGGTTTGATGGAGAAGTATACAGAAAGTAAGGAGGATATACATATGATATTTATTGATTTAGAGAAAGCTTATGATAAAGTTTGAAGAGATGTTATTGGAGAGTTCTAGAACATAAAGGAGTTAATATTGGTTATATTCAAGTCATTAAGGATATGTATACTAGAGCTATTACTTGTGTCCAAACACAAGGAGGATTGACAAAATATTTTTCTATTTGAGTTGTATTACATCAAGGATCAACTTTAAGCCCTTATCTTTTTTGTTTTAGTTTTGGATGTTCTTATTAGGCATTTACAGGAAGATGTACCTTGGTGTATGCTTTGTGCTGATGACATTCTTCTTGTTGATAAGACTAGAGAGGGAGTCCAAGATAAACTTGAATTATGGAGGTCAACCTTAGAGTCTAAAGGTTTTCATTTAAGTAGATCTAAAACTAAATATATAGAGTGTAATTCTACTAATAATATCTCCATCTAGTGGTAGTGTTGTGACTTTAGGTGATCAAGTCATTAATAAGAGTGAGCGATTCAGATATTTAGGCTCCATTGTTCAAAATGATGGTGAAATAGATGGAGATATTATTAGTAGAATTTAAGTTGGATGGTTGAAGTGGAGGAATGCATCCTATTATGTGATAGAAAAGTTCCACTTAAACTTAAGAGAAAATTTTATAAGATGGTGGTAAGACCCATGACTTATGGTGCGAATGTTGGCCAATAAAGAGAAACATAAGACTAAGTTAAGTGTTCTGAGATGAGGATGCTCAGTGGATGAGTGGACCCTTAGAGATAGAATGCAAAATGAGTATGTTGGAAAAAAGTTAGTAGCTCCAAGTGGTAGATAAGATTAGGAAGAGTCGCCAGATGGTTTGGCCACATAAAGCGTCTATCCGGACCCGATTAGGAGAGTAGATGCATTAGATTTTCCTTATGTTAAGAAAGATGAGGTAGACCTAAAAGACTTGGTTAAGATGTATAAAAAATGATCTTAGTATACTGAATTAGAATTTGACATAATAGGACCTGATGACGAAGGATTCATGTAGTGACCACCTAATTGGGATTAAGGCTTGTTGTTGTTGTTGTTGTAATGTAGATGATAATATTCAAATTACATACAAATTAAAATTACAATAAATAATATATGGTACATACTCGAATAAAAGTTATAACAACACAACGGAAAAAATAATAAAGAATAATGATTAATATAGTTGATGATATGATAATCAATATCTGATATTTTCTCAAATATCTTTTAAAGAATTATTAAATAAAATATATAATTCGCTTATATGTTGAAATAATAGTTGAGGATATCTAATAAGTTAATTAAATAATAGTTTCTATTAAGTTTGTTTACATAAAAATAATACAATCATATTTAAATTTATTAAAAATATTATTATCATAACATAATACATGAATTAATTACAAATCTATTAATTAATCATAAAGAAGTAAATTTATATTAATTATATCTAATTTCATTAAATTATAATTAATTTTAAATAATATATTAATTAATCATTATCTAAATATATTAAAATTAAATTAAAAATAAATCAAAATACAAATAATAAACTAGAAAAGGGAAGCAGTTGGGATTTCAATGTTCGAAACTCTCGTCTTCCTAACCTCTTCTGCTCTGTTGCTATCCGAAAAAGAGAAGGGAGACGTCGCGAATGTAATCCTCGTCTTCCCTCCCACCCTCCTTCACGTGCTTCTGATTCTCTAAATCCAGTAAATCCGCTTACCCACAGGATTTAGTAAATCCAAATTTAACTTGGGAAAGCAGCTTTAACGGGATTACAGAAGCAATGGATTTAACTTGTCCAAAAGTACTGTTTGGTTGGATTTAAGTTAAATCCGGCTTCAATCTTGCTCAAATCCTGCAGCCAAACAGCTCCTTAGAAAACTCTGATATCTCTCTCTGATCTTTTCTGAGAACACAAAATGTTCTTTAGTGGTTTTGGTTGGGTGAACAGACGTATAGTAAATGCATATTGTATGCATTCCGTTGTTAATAAACTTGGATGTTTCTTTTGTGGCTTTTTAGCTGGGAGAACAGACGTATGGTTTAATGTTTGCATTCCGTTGTTAATAAGCTTGGATATTCATGAGGTTTTTATGCATTTTCCTTCTTTTAGAGAGGGGGTGATTAATCTCCATTCAGCTATGAAATAATGGAGTTTTCCCTGAAAAGACCCCAAGATTTATGTGATTTGGTGAAAACGATACTACACTATATCCTGTTAAGCGGATATTTCAGTATTGGATGTTCAAAAGTGAGTTTTCATTCAAGTTGATTACAATATTGCTGTTGTCTTGCTGTTCCTGTCTTCTGGACTGAACGAAATGAGAAAGTTTAGAACTACCTTCATCGTTTTAAGTAGCATTTTAATATTTGTAGCTTTTGAAGCTATTGCAAAAAATTAATTTAGTATAGTTTTTTACTTTGACATTGATCGTGGTTGCTGTATGTTTTGGATGAGTGAACCATACATTGCCTTAATTCCATAGTTTTGATGGTGCAAAAGAGCCAATGAACTAAAATAAAAATAAAACTTCAGGACACTTTTTACCGGACCATTTCCATTACTATTGATAGTAAGTCATAGGAGTTGTCGAGTGATGACTGGTGGTCCTTGGACCTAGTGTTTTCAAATTTGTGTACTACGCATATATATTACATGTGTATAAACCATGCAAGAATGACTGACTTTTTTCATATATTTTCAAGAAAATGTAGTTATTCTGGCCATCAGACAATAGTCTTTTTCCTTGTACTTTTGTTCCTGATATTACTTTAACATTTTGGGGACATAGTGATTATAATTGTTTCACATCTTGCATTAAGTTCAGACAACTGATATTATTTTGACATTTTGAGGACAAAGTGAGTAGAATTATTTCATATCTTGCATTAAGTCTAGACAATTTTGTTAGTTGAAATTGTCTCTTGAGCTCTTTGTTTGAAATGTTTCTTAAAAATATCCGAACTCTTTTAGTTTGTTTGAGAGACATACATTACTCTAATATAGACTTGAATATAATCCCTACATGCTATAGAAGCATCTTGAATCTTTATCTGGAGTTCCAAATATAATGATTTATAATACATGCATGTTTACATACTAATAGTTTTAATTATTCATTTGTTTTTGTATTGTCTTATTGTTGAAATTGAATGATGCGCCTATGTTGTTGAGTATTTGGATGACCCTTTATTTGAGCTTAATATATATTGGATGGGCTTACTGAGAAGAGAGATGCTATAACAACCAGCCTTTATCCAATATGTCTTCGGCTACATTAATCTTTTTTCTCCAATGTGTTCTATTAAGTGCCTAAATTTTTTTGTTTGATGCAATCATTAACCTTGTTTTAATTTTGGCCATATTTTTTCTGAATCGACTTGGATTTGGAGACTTAACCCTTTTCTATATGTGTCTATGACCTCCATAAGTTTTTCAGTCCTCTCCAATTTTGCTGCAACCCTGTAGTTATCTGTTCTTAAATGGTTTGCGATGATTCTGTGTGGGAAGCTTTTTTTTTTTGTGGAGTTGGATAGCTCTATGAAATTTGGAATCTCTTTTTGGCACTCTCACTCATAGGATTGTGAGATCTCTCTCTTAGAACATAATGTGCACTTTAAGGGCTGTTCTGTTTGGTTGGTTATCTTGTTTCCCGTTAGTTGAGATGATAATGAATCAAGGCATTGAGGAAGGCTTGGGGTGTTGATTCTTAGGCAACCCGTTTGATCATTATTGGGATGAATAATATCTACTTTGATGGTTCTAAAATATATCTACATTTCTCATATTTAGAAGATTGTGAGACCTTTATTAATGCTGTTTAAGAACACATTATGCTTTTTAATGGTGGTGCTCTGAAAATTTGCGCCCAGCCTCTTGTTGAGAGAGTTTTGAGCTGTTCTGTGCTAAATTTTTCAGATGACAGATTAATTTTTAGATATGACACTACTTAGAGATTTTGCCTTCATTTTGTCAGGATTTTAGATCTCGAATCAGGTTTCTCATAGGCACACAGGTTAAGTCGCTAATTTCTTAGCGTATAGTAGTAGTGGTTTCCTTTCACAATAGATAAAATTTACAACCTTTATTTCACAGCCTTTATTTAAAGCGGATGTGGTAGAAATGATGACTAGCTTGATCAAGATCTCATGGTTCCATTCCGTCATCTGAGGCTGTCATCGTCTCTGATTTACTTTAGAGGATTGATCAACTTGATTGAAAGGTTTTGTTGGCAGCTATAAAGGTCAACATATAGTTGTTGGGTTGGTTATTTTGTTTCCCTGCAAAAGATTTGATGATGATTCATGTAGAGCCAATTTACTGAATAATGATAAAGGGATCGAGGATGGCTTGGGGTGTTGACTTTCACTAAGCCATGCAAATATTATTGGGATGGACAATTTCTACTTGGAGAATTTACATTTATACTACATAATTCTTATATATTTACATGTTTAGCGTCCACAATTCTAAAATACATTAAGCCTTTCTCTCTCTAAAAGAGGCGATAATGAATTATTGATGGACAATGTTCTGAGTAATGTTAAAGGCAATGCGGATGGCTTGGGTATCGAATCTCAGGCAACCCATGCTACATTTATTAGGATGGACAATCTCAATTTTGAAAATTCTAAGAAAATTTGAGCCTCTCTTTCTCTTAGAAGGAAGTGAAGTCTCTTTGATGCCCTATGACATTACAATATGCATTTCAAGTGTTGTTTGGTTGATTATTTTGTTTCTTGATGTTGGTTCTCAGTCTACCGTTGTGACCGTTAATGGGATGAACAATGTCTGCTGATCATTCTAAAATAATTCTCTCTCTCTCTCTCTCTCACTTTTAGAAAATTCTGAGATCTCTCTTTGATGTTCTCTGAGAACACGATATGTCTACTGATCAATTTATTGTACTTATATTGTACTACATTGGTTAATGCCGTAGCCTTTGATTCTAAGTTTTTTATTTATTTTTATATTTTATGTTTACCTATATGCTATAGAAGCATCCGGAAACTTCAGATGGAGTTCCAAATTGTGGCTCCAGACGAAATATTTAAGCTAAAATTTATTAAAGGTGATATTATTGTTGAATTTTCGGCTATCATAGTGCTGCCACGGAATTAAGCTAAAATTTAAATAAGAATTTGACCATAATGACTGATACGAAGGATTTGTGTTACAATTGTTGTCATATTGTATTGTTTATTTATAATTATATTATATTAAATAAATATAGTATTAATTTAATTGAAATTATTTTTTTATTCTATTTTATTAATCATTAATCAATTATTTATTATAGTAAAGTAAATTTAATATACATCACACAATCGTTTATATATTTTCACTTTAATTTTTATAAAATAACATTTTTTATAAAAAAGGTCATTTTTAAAAAGTAATAAAGTTGATATTTGATGTAATAATAAAGATTTAAGTGTTATTTAAGTAAAAAATTAAAATTTGATAAATATATAAATCATAAATAATATATATTAAATCTAATTAATGGTAAAATATTATAAACTAAGTAATTATAAATTATTATTTTATTGTTTTGAATTGTAATAAATTGTTAACTGTCATTACATTTATTAATTAATAATAATATATATTATTTTATTAAATAATAAAAAACAAATTGAATTAACTTAAGATGACCTCCAAAACTCCCGTCTTTCTCACCATTCCGCTCTGTATCAACCCGAATCGAGCGAAAGGAACCAAGACGACTTGAAAAAAATGTAATGCTTACTTGTCTAAATCTAAATCAACAAACAGGATTTATTAAGTCCTGGATTAAAGGCAAACCGGAGGAGAAACGGGATTTATAATTTTGTAGGATGTGATGTTGTCATTTTTGCTAGTCGGAGGATTTCGGTTAAATCGTGGTCAAGTCCTTTTTTTTTTGGGGGGGAATATATGGTCAAGTCCGGTTACCAAACAGCCACATAAACTTACCGTACCACACCTAATTCCCTTCCGCTTCATCCAAATTCCTGAAACCCTTGACGACAAAGAAGAGGTGAGGAAGTGGGGACTGGAGCTCGCCTGGGGAAAGCATGGAATGGATTGGCAGTTTGTGAAGGAGCAGAGGAGCTCGTGAGGAAGGGCGGTGGAAAACGAGAAAAAATCCTTGAATCTCATAAATCCGGCTGCTCTCAGGCGCTGTTTGGTGTTCTATTTTAGGCTGGAGTGAAGCAAGATTTATTGCCAACCATAATTTTTGGGACTTTATTGATGGATAGCGTACATAGAACTCTTATCTATTTTTCGTTACACAGGACTAAGTATTGCCGTGCTACCTAAATTTCGCTTGCTTGAACATTATCTTGTTTACCTTTTAGATAGTTGATGATGAATCATGGTTGGACATTGTTCCAAATAATGGTAAAGGCATTGAGGATGGCATGGGGTTTTAATCCTCGTGCAACCATGCGACCATTATTGGGATGGACAGGTGCTACTTTGGGAATTTACATACATGCAATTCTTATATATATATATATATATATATATATATATATATATATATATTTGATAGTTCTATATATATCTGAGTCTCTCTCTCTCTCTCTCTCTCTCTCTCTCTCTCTCTCTTTCTCTCTCTCACTTTCACGATGGGTGAGATCTCTCTGATGCTGACTAAGAACATAATATGCTTTTTTAGGGGCTATTTGTTTGGTTATTTTTCTGTTAAATAGATGCTAGTTGGACATTGAAACAAATAATGGTTCCATTGAGGATGGCTTGGGGTGTTAATTCTCAAGCAACCCATACAAACTATTATTGGGATGAACAATTTCTACTATGATGGTTCTAAGAATTCTGGGCCTCTTTCTCTCTCTCTCTGTTAGTAAATTGTGAGATCTCTCTCCAATGCTCTATGAGATCATAGTATGCTTTTTAGGGTGACGGTAAACCGTGAGAATGGCTTGGGGTGTTGATTCTTAGGCACCCCATTTGGTATGACAGATTTACATACATAGCACATGCTTATATGCTTACATTTCTAACTTTCATGGTTCTAAAATTTCTTGAGTCTTGTTCTATCTCTTTCATTCTTTTTCTCAAAAGATGGTGAAATCTCTCTCTAATGCTCTTTAGGGGCTGTTTGGATGGTTATTTTATTTCTATTAAAGAGAGGACAAATCATGAATGGAAAATGTATCAAATAATGGTTAATGTATTGGGGGTTGCTTGTGGTGTAGATTTTCTAGCAATTTATGCAATCATTTTTGAGATTTTGAGCCTCTTTTTTTCTCTCTTATGGGATAGTTTTTACTATAATAGTTCTACAAATTTTTAGTCTCTAACTCATAAAATGGTGAGATCTCTCTCTAATGCTCTTTGAGAACATAATCTGCTATTTTATGTGTTGTTTGGTTGGTTATCTTGTTTACCTTTAAGTGAGATGATTATGAATCATGGATGAACAATGTATTGAATAATGGTAAATGCATTGAGGAAGGATTGGGTATTGATTCTCAAGCAACTCACTCAACCATTATTGGGATACGTAATTACTACTTTGATGGTTCTAAATTATACAACAACAATAAGCTTTTATCCCACTACGTGTGGTCGGTTATAGGAATCCTTTTTCTCCATTGTGACATTAAATCTCATATTATCATTTAATTATAATAAAATATGTTCATTTTTTATGCTTCTCGATCAGGTTTTTTTAGGTTGACCTTTGGGCGGCCGGCCTTTTATGTTAGCAAACTATTTGAGGTAATTCTCTCTAATCTTATCATCACACTACTCTAACCTTTTGTTTAACATTTTGTCTCTAAGTGTAAAGCTACTCATAAACCTAAGCAATCTCATAAACACTTAATTTTATGTTTCTCTTTTATTGGCCAATATTCTATGCCATAAAGCATTGTAGGTCTCACAACCATTGTATAAAATTTTTTTCTTAAGTTTAAGTGGTACTTTTCTATCACACATCAGGCTCAATGCATTTTTCCACTTCAACCATCCTACTTAAGCTCTACTAATGACATCCCCATCAATTTCACCATCACTTTGAACAATAGACCGAATTCCAAATAAAAATAGAATTTTGTTTTTATCGTCATATTAGTAAATCAGAAGTTGGAGAGATTTTAAAGAAAATGAAGAGTGATAAAGTAGTAGGACTTGATGATATTTCAATAGAATTGTGTAAATGCTTAGGCTATCAAAGAATTTTTTGGCTTATTAAATTTTTTTAATATTATTTTAATGCAAAAGATGTTAGATGGGTAGTGAAAGAGTTTGTAAATAAAGGATTTCAATAGAATTGTGTAAATGCTTAGGCTATCAAAGAATTTTTTTGGCTTATTAAATTTTTTAATATTATTTTAATGCAAAAGATGTTAGATGGGTAGTGAAAGAGTTTGTAAATAAAGGTGTTACAATATGCTCTTTAAGAGTTTTGTTCGTTATTTTGTTTCCTTTAAGAGAGTTGATTATTCATGGATAGGCAGTTTATCAGATAATAATGAAGCCATTGAGGATGGCTTGGCATGTTGACTCTCAGGCTGGCCATTGTAACATTGTTGGGGTGGACACTTTATACTTATGGGATTTACATTCATACTGCAAAATTCTTATATATTTACATATTTAGCTTTGATAGTTCTATAATAACTTCAGCCTCTGCCTCTTTCTCTTTCTCTTTGATGCTCTTTGAGAACTTGATATGCTTTTAGGGAATATTTGGTTAGTCTGCCTCTTTCTCTTTCTCTTTGATGCTCTTTGAGAACTTGATATGCTTTTTAGGGAATATTTGGTTAGTTATTTTATTTATCTTAAAGAAGGCGATGATGAATTTAATGTACATGTGCTGAATAATGGTAAAGGCATTGAGGATGGCTTGGGTGTTGATTCTCAGGCAACCCATATTGCATTTATTGGGATGGTCTGATAGTCCTAAGAAATTCTGAGCCTCTCTCTCTTTCTCTCTTTCTCTATTTCTCTCTTTTATAACAGTGAGGTCCATCTTTGATGCTCTGACATTACAGTAAGCATTTTATGAGTTGGTTGGTTGGTTATATTGTTTCTCATTTAAGAGAGGCAATGCGAATTATGGATGGACAATGTACTGAGTAATGGTGAATGGCTTGGGTGTTGATTCTCAGGCAACCCTTGAGACCGTTAATGGGATGAACAACTTCTACTTTGATTACTCTAAAAAAAATTTTAGCCTCTTCCTCTCTCACACTCTCACTCAGAAAACTCTGATATCTCTCTGATTTTTTCTGATAACACAATATAGTCTTTATTTGATTTTTGGTTGGGTGAACATATGTATGGTAAATGCATAATGCATTCATTCCGTTGTTAATAAGCTTGAACATATCTGAGCCTTTCTCTCTCTTTCTTTCTCTTTTTCTCTTTCAGTTTCACTTTCACTCTCAAATGATGGTGAGATCTCTCTCTCTCTCTGATGTTCTCTAAGAACATAATATGCTCTTTAGGGTTATTTGTTTGGTTTTTTTGTTTTTGTTAAAGAGATGCCATGGCGGGAATGGACCATGTATCAACTAATTGTGCATGCATTAAGGTAGGTGTTAATTTTCAGGCAACCCATGCAACCATTATTCGATGGACAATCTATACTATGATGGGTCCAAGAAATTTTTGGCCTCTCTTTCTCTTTTAGAAGATGGTGATTTCTCTCTCAAATGCTCTCTAAAATCACGATATGGGGCTATTTTGTTTGTTTTTTTATTTTTCATTAAGAGAGACAATTATTAACCATGGATGTACAATGTATCAAATTGATCGCTCAGGAAAATAACCAATCTCTGTTATCTAAAGTTTTTGGAGTTTGTTCTTAATGAGGCATGTTAAAAAAAATTTTACTTAACTAGATTTTCCCTAACACATATTAGGGTTTATTTTGATATATGTTGCTTTCCTATAGTTGCAAGCATTCATAGTTAATTACTCCTCTTATCACATTAGGTGTGCACTCTCGATTAAGGTTGGATGCAAATGTTCGTCTCATGTGTGAACTGATATTTAGTAACATTGTGTGGATGACTATTTGGGATTGGTGGAAGTAGTCTCGATCAAGATCTCATGATTTCGTTGTCCCGAGATTACCATTACTCTTAGTCTACCAACATCAGGGGGCTATTAGTCATAATGTCTAGGAACTTGATTTGCAACAATGGGTTACTTTGCAGGAATTTGGAGTAGATTAAAGTGGATATAAAGGCATTGGGATATTTAGCTTAAACTTTATAAGTTTGACTAGTTAGTGGGTTTTATGGTCTTTTCCTTTAGATATGGTGACCTGGGAAATAATTTAGATGGGGTTCATTATCATTAATGCCTTATTGCTGGGACCTACAACCATTAGAGAGCCTTATGTGTGAACGAGGTTCACATGCGTATATGAGTTGGTTTTATATCCATTGAAATGCCTTAAATTATGAGTGAAGTTTGTTTATGATTTGTATTAAATCATATTATATTAATGTGAGAGGAATAAGGGGTTCTTATTTTTTTCTGGATTTTAAGAAATCCTCATATACAAAATAATTCCACTTATTAATGATTTAGATTTGAATGCATGTTTAATTTATGATTTTTAATATTATATTAATGTGAGAGGGGATAAGGGGTTATAGTCCATTTAATTCAATAATTTTTTGATTTTTTCGAAAAAATATTTCAAGTATAATTTTTCTTGTGAAATCTCAACGACATAATGGCTTAGCAGTGCTATATTTTATGAAATTAAGCGTGGTCAATGTGCTCTTCTTGGTTAATCAGACTCGAGATCGACGTAAGAAGGATTTCGTCTCTTGCCGAACCCAAACTCGATGACGAAGGTCTTCAATGATCATCATGACTGAACTCAAGATTAACATGCATGAGTCTTCAAATTTTATTTTTTAAAATTTCTAAAATAGCCCTAATTTCTTTCTGTTTTTGGTCTTGAGATGGGGCTATTTACACTAAGGCTTCGTTTGGGAGAGCTTTTTTAGTGCGTTTTGCTTTTGAGAGCCTGAATTTTTAATTTTGATATCCGTTTGAATAGTGTGCTTTTGGCGAGTTTTAGCTCATCTGAAGTTCTTTTAGCCTCTTTTCAAAGTAAAAGACAAACTTTTCAGACTTTTAAAGTTTCAGTCAAAACGCTTAAATGTCGTGAAATCTCGGTTGCCTTCCTTTGACCCGACAAACTCATGGCTAGGGCTTTCGTTGATTTCTCTTGGTTTCTCCCTTCTCTCTCTCTCTCTCTCTCAATCTCTCGGCACAGTCTTTCTAGTTCTCTCCCTCTTGATCTGTCCCTCAGCTCGGTCTCCCTCGGCTCGGTCTTGTTTGTGTGTGGAAGGTGTCACATGCTCCTCTCTTTCTATCGCGCTTGGTAGCTCTTTTCGTATGAGCCAACCCCCTCGTTAAAGAATTGGTAACTTGTGCACACGCACCTTAGGATTGGCAACATGGGGTTAAGGTGGACATGGGTTTGTGGGTTAAAGCCAAGCATGCATGGATTTGTGGACATGACCAAGGCATGCGAGGTCCGAGATGTGGTTGAGGTGTGCGAGGTTCGGTTTTTTTTTTCTTGTTTCAGTTGCGAACAAGAATGATGAGAAAGCATTGTGAATGGCTTGGGGGTGTTGATTCTTACGCATGCGGATAATAATATTTTTTGTGAGACTATTATTGGTATGAACAATTTTTACTTTACAATTTTACATAATTACCACAACATTTTTATATATTTACATTTCTAACTTTCATCATTCTAAAAATTTTTGAATCTCTCTCTTTCAATTTTTGTCTAAGAAAATGGTGAAATCTCTCTAATCTCTTTGATAACTTAATATGCTCTACAAGGGTTGTTTGTTTGGTTATTTTGTTTCTCTTATAGAGAGGTGTTAGTGAATTATGAATGGATAACGTACCAAATAATGGTGAAGACATTGAGGGTTTCTTTGGGTGTTGATTATGAGACAACTCGTACGACCATTATTGAGATTTTGAGCCTCTTTCTTTTTCTTTTTATTAGGACAGTTTTTACTTGATAGTTCTACACAATTTTGATTCTCTTTCTCACTGTCACTCATAGGATGGTAAGATCTCTCTCTGATGCTCTTTGAGAACATAATCTGCTCTTCAAGGGTTGTTTGGTTACCTAGTTTTCTGTTTAAGTGAGATGATAACGAATCATGGATGGACAATGTATTGAATAATGGTAAGTGCACTAAGGTTTGGGGTGTTCATTCTCAGGCATAACCCATGAAACCATTATCGGGATGGATAATTTATACTTTGATGGTTCTAAATTATCTGGAGACTTTATATCTCACACATTTAGAAGATTGTGAGATCTTTCTCTAATTCTCTCTGAAAACACAATATGTTCTTTAAGGGTTGTGTGAGTTCATTCGTTAATGTTTTCTGAGAACACATTATGCTCTTTAAGGGGTTGTTTGGCTGCACACAGGATTTAGTAAATCTTATGAAAGTTAAATCCAGTTACATATTGTGCAACTGTTTTGTTACTTATATTAAGATTTAAGTTAGTTATTTCATATAATATTTAAATAATGAATATTTGGAGGTTATTTTTTATTGTATTTTTTATCACAAAATAAAATTAAAAAAAGATTAATTAAACAAATAAGTCAAGAAGATGTAAACTAACTAATTAAAAATACAATAGCAATGTGTTGATGACAGTATTCAAATTACATATAAATTACACACAAACTAAAACTATAAATTACATAGTTACATAAGCACAAAGAAAGAAATAGTAAATGGTAGTGATTAAGAACCTCCTCAAATATCCTTTAAATTATCAACATAATACATAATTCACCCGCTTGTTGAAACTATAATTAAGGATATCTATTAAGTGGATTAAATAATAATTTCTATTTAGTTTGTTTACATAAAAATATAATATAAATTAAATTAATTTAATATAATTATCATAACATATATATCAATTAATTACAAATATATTAATTAATCATATATCAATTACATTTAATTTCATTAAATTATAATTAATCTAAGATATATTAATTAATCTTATCTAAATAAAATATTAAAACTAGAAAAGGGGGGAAGAGATTGAGGGATTCATTGTTCAAAACCCAAAATGAATGCTTTTAATGCCACTTCGCTTCAATTTGTGCCAGGAATAGTGAAGGGTGACGCAGGAAGGTAATCCTTGTCTTCTCTCCCACCCTCCTTCGCTCACTTTTACTTCTCTAAATCTCATAAATCTGCCTATGAACAAGATTATAAAAGCAGCCGATTTAACTTGTCCAAAAATATCGTTTACTGGATTTAAGTTAAATTCGGCTTAAATCTTGCTCAAATCATGCCCCTAAGGGTTGTTTAGTTTGTTTGTTTATTTGTCTTAAAGGGAGTCAATGATGATTCACAGATAGATAATTTTCTGCTTGGGTTGTTGGTTCTCAGTCCATGCTAATGTTATTAGGATGGACAATTTATACTCATGGGATTTACATACACAACATAAATTTTGTATATTTGCATATTTAGCTTTTGCAGTTCTAAAACATCCTAGGTCTCTCTCTCTCTCTCTCTCTCCCTACTCGATGCACATGAATATTTTCTTAGGGTTTGGTTGTTGGTTCTCAAGAGTTTGTGCTAATGTTATTAGGATGGCTTGAGTTGTTGGTTCTCAGGAGTCTGTGCTAATGGTATTAGGATGGACAATTCATACTCATGGGATTTACATACATACAACATAAATTTTATATATTTGCATATTTAGCTTTTCGTTCTAAACATCTTAAATTGTGCAAAGCAATAGTGGTTGAGCTTTGCTTTCAACCAAGAGGTCTTGGGTTGAAGTCCTGCACGTTTGTGTGAGTTTGTGATTAAATTCGCTCAAATATCCCAAAAAAAAAAAAACCAAAAAAACATAAGTCTCTTTCTCTCTCACTCTCTCTTCTTGATGCACAACTTGATATGCTTTTTAGGGGATATTGAACATGAATATTTTCCTTGATAATGGTCAAGCGCTAAGGATGGCCTTGAGGCTTGGTTAATAAAGCAACACATGCCGCTATTAATCAGTTTAATTGCTTGTGATGGTGAGATTAGAGTTTTTTTTCTTCTCTAGTCTTTGAAGAATTTTGAAGTCATCTGTTCATCTGTTTCCCTAAAGGATTGTGTTATCTAAAAGCTTCATTGATAAGGTTGCTTTGCTGAATATTAAATAAGTTGTTGATATAGCTTCTTTTATGTTCTTATTGTCACCCTTTTCTTTATGTACTTGTTTGTGAGTTGGCTTTGATTTTCAGGCAGGTTCTATATTTTTGTTTGATTATAAATTTTTTTTTTTGGGAAACTTTACTTATAGTTACATCTGGTATTTATTGGAAAGTAGTCAGATTTTTTAAATGCCAAAAAAAATATAACACCCACATAGATTTTAGAAAATCTGCTTTTCCTCTACAACAATTTTGCAATGACTTTTATAGGCAAGGTTGCAGCTGACCCTAGCAAATCCTTTGTTTCTCCAAGGATATGCGGAGTAATGGTTGAGGCATCTAGTGGTTTGGAAATGATCTGAACATTGGGCCGAGAATTTGGCTTGAAGATTTAATTTTATTGTTTGATGCATATTTTGTATGCTATGATTGAAGATATTAAACAAATTGGTCTATGAGGATTAATGTTACTTTTGCATAATATTTACCTGCAATTTCATGACCAACCATTGTGAAAAGTGGGTTAAAAATCTAAACAACTTATGTTTCTGATAGAAAATGACGATACTTTGAAATAGGTTGAAATTTATTGTCTTCTCAACCAATATCTCCTAACAAGGAATGCAAGCTCAATTTCTTGACAACCAAATGATCGAGTAAAAATTAAATTTTAATTAATTTTTTTTTCCATTTTTATTTTCTTTATCATTTTCTCCGTTTTGATGCCTTCAAACCAACAGAGCCTAAAGTAGTAATGCTCCTTTTCCCATGAATTGAAGGTGTAGTTTTCTTGATAATAGTCAAGGCATTGTTGAAGTGGTCGTGGCTGCTATTCAGGCAACCTGTGCGACCATTATTCAGATTTGAGTTCCAAAATTGGAAGATACGAGAATTGTTTTTCTTTGAAACGGTTTGAAAATCATCGATGTAATAGCTTTACTTGGTAATGATCTGTTATGATAAATCATTGATTCGCCATGTATTGAAGATTAGTTTTATATCTAGTAATTGTCAAGCGATCAGGGATGGACTGAGTGGCACAGAGTAACACTTGGTGTAGCCATTAAAAGGGTTTGATGGCCATGACCTGGCACATAAGTTTACTTTCTTTTATAAAATTGGGTAAAAAATTCCCTGAGCCTCTTTTTTTTTCCCCCTCTTGTGTGAGAAGTAAATTTCTATTAATTGGGGAACTCCAGTTTGCATGAAGTTTTGCTTTTTTATCTTTAAGAGGTTTAATAATGAATTTTGGACCAACTATGAATTGATGAGGTTGTCATGTCTCTTATGTGCTCTTGGTTCAGTGTGCATTCAATGTTAAGGACTAAATTCTCTGTCTATCATCGCAAATATTAAGTATGCAACAATGATAAAGCATTGATGCGCATGCTCTGAAAATTTGCTTTGGGCCTATTGTTGAGAGAGTTTTGTTATTCTTGGTTAAACTTTCATAAGATAGATTAGGTTGCAGATAAGACATTACTAAGAGATTTTGCCATTATTTTATGAGGATTTTAGATTGATTCTCTCAAGTGCAGACCATTGTTGAGGATGGCTTGGGGTGTTAATTCTCGGGCAACCCCATGAGACCATTATTGGGATAGGCAATTATTAGTTTGAAGATTTATGTGCATATCGCTCAATTCTTATATATTTACATATCTAACTTTGAGAGTTTTAAAATATGTGTAGTTTCTCTCTCTCACACACACTTTCAACGTCAGAAGATGAAATGTCTGTCTGATGATCTCTGAGAACATAATATTCTATTTAGAGGTTGTTTGGGATCACTTTTACTTATTGTTTTCTATTTTGTGTTTTTATTTATTTTTATTGTTCAAAATAAAATATGTTTAGTATCTAGATTTTTTTGTTCTCTTTAATGAGATACAATGTCGGATGAAACGATGTATTAAATGTTGGTTCTTGCATTGAGGATGGCTTGGGGTGTTAATTCTCAAGCAACCCATGCAATCAGTATTGGTTGGTTGCAAATGAATCGAACGTTCGGCAAGTTACTCGTGATTCAGCTTAATTAGAGCTCGTTCATGATGTTCATGATCATTTGGTTAACTAATCAAACGAGGTTGGACGCTTGCATAAATACTCGATTATCAAGCTTGTTGTTCGGTTCATTTATGTTCATGAACAATATCATTTAAAGTTTGTGAACAAGCTTGTTAAGGAGGCAAATTAAGGCTTGTTCGTGAACAATATTATTTAAATTTTTATTTTTAAGGCTTAATAAGCTTTAATTGATACAAGTCATATATATCTGTCAACAACTTGCTTGCGAGTAAGTTCAATTAAGGCTTGATTTATGCTCATTTATGTCATTAAACTATTTGCTTGTTAACAGGCTTTATAATCTCAATCTGAAGCTCATGAACAAACTCAATTCGAGCACAAACAAGACTTTTTTAAATGAGCTCCAACTCGAATATAATCTTAAAAGCTCGAATTGAGCTTGAGCTCAATAATGGTAAACGAGCTTGACCTTGAAGAAGCAAATGCTTGTCTCGTCTTGGTTTGTTTGTAGCCCTAATTATTGCAATGGGCAATTTTTACTATAATGATTCTAAGAAATTTTGGGTCTCACTCTCTCGATCTCTCTCATTTAGAAGATGATGAGATCTCTTTGTAATGCTCTCTGAGATCTCAATATGCTTTTTAGGGGCTTTTTTGTTTGTTTCTTTGTTTCACTTTAAGAGAGACAATGACTAATCATGGATGGACAATTTATTGAATGATGGTAAAGCAATGAGAATGGCTTGGGGCCTTGATTTGTAGGTACCCGTGGATCATTATCGGGATGGGCAATTTTTACTTGGTGGATTACTTGCTTACCACAACATTCTTTAATGCTCTCTAAGAACACAATATGCGTTGTAGTGGTTGTTTTGTTGGTTATTTTGTTTCCCTTTAAGAGGTGATTCTGGGATAGACTGTTTACCAAATATTGATAATGGCATTAGGATAGTTGGGGTGTTGAATCTCAGGCTGCTTGTGCATTTGTTATTGGGATAGTCAATTTCAACTTGATGGATGCATGTCACATAATTTTTTTTATATTTACATAATTAGCTTTGAGAATTCTAAAATATTTTAAGCCTCTCTCGCTCTCTCTCTATTTGATTCTCTCTTAGAACATAATTTGCTTTTTACAGGCTTTTTGATCGGTTATTTTTTTTCTTAAATGAGGTGATGATGAATCATGGATGGCTTGGGTGTTGATTCTCAAGCAACCCCATGCTACATCTATTGGGATGGACAATTTTTTACTTTGATGGTTCTAAAAAATGCTGAGCCTCTCTCTCTCTCTCTCTGAGGCAGTCACATCTCTTTTTGATGCTCTGTGAGATCACAATATGCATTTTTGTTGTTTGATAAAGGTATTGAGGATGGCTTGGGTAATCTCTAGCAATCCTTGGAGACCATTTAACGGATTGGACAATTTCTACTTTGTTCATTCTCAATTCCGAGCCTCTCTTTTTCCCCACTTTGACTGTTAGTAAACTCTGATCTGATGTTCTCTGAGAACATAATATGTTCTTTAGAGGCTTGTTGGTTGGATGACAAAAAGTAGGGTAAATGTATATTGTATGCATTCTATTGTTAATAAGCTTGGTCTTGAGGGTTTCAATGCATTCCCTTTTGGAAGAGAGAGCATGGTTAATCATTATTTAGCTATGAACTAATGGTTGTGCTTTCATTGCAAAAAAGACTAGGATTTATGTTATTTGGCCAAAATGATACTTCAACATGCCAAATGTTAGGTTGATATTGAGGTATTGGATTGCAAATGTCAGTTTTCATTCATGATAATTATGATATTGATGTTGTCTAGTGGCTCATGTCTTCTGAGCTGAAGAGGAGAAAATTTAGAATTATCATTCATCATTTTAAGTAGCACTATAGTTAGACATTGATCTTGATTGCTCTATGTTTTACATGAGAGAGAACCAAACATTTCCTTAATTCCATTATTTTGATGGTGTGATGAACCCCACGTCAATGCACAAAGAGCCGATGAACTGAATAAAATGAGACTTTAAGGTCAATTTTTGCAGGACCATTTCTTTTATTGTGTATTTACTTATTGTTATGTGTTTTTTGTAGTTGGTTGCGCTGAAAATCATTATCTTAAATTATTTTTTGTGGTGAGTTGATATTAAGTAATAGTGGTCGTCCAATGATGATTGTTGATCCTTGAGTTATTGTTTGCAAAATTGCGTATTGTGCATAGATATATATATATATTACATATGTATAAACTATGCTAAATCGACCTTCGAACTTGTTTTTATGAACATTTCCAAGAAAATGTAATTATTTTAGATATCAATTTCCTTGTTATACTTTTGATTCTTCTTTCCTGATATCGTTTTGACATTTGTGTAAAATTATTTTTATATGATTTAGATATGCACATTTTGCATTAAGTCAAGACAATTTACTAAGCCACTCATTTTATATTACATTGCTGTCATCAATTTAACTTTTAGACTTTGAATCTAAGTTTATGTTTAATTGTGTTCTATAGCTCCTTGTTTGTAATATATCTTAAAAAATATTCAAACTCTTTTAGTTTGATTAGAGAGTCACATGTTACCCTAATATAGATTTGAATATAATGATTGTATGCTATAGAGGCATCTTGAATCTTCTTCTGGAATTCCAAAATAATTATTTATAATACTTACATGTCTACATACTAATAGTTTTGATTGAACATTTGTTTTTTATTGCATTGTTGTTGAAACTGAATGAATTGAACGCATGCATCATATGTTGTTGAGTATTTTCCTGTTATTTTTTTAATTAGGCTTGGAGCCAACCTGGATGACCTTGCAATTGAGCTTAATATATTGGATGGGCTTACTGGGAAGAGGGATTCTATTGATGAAATTTTGGAAAACTTTCCAGTAAGTGGAAAGTTGTAGGAAGTTATATGTAATCTTACTTTTTTTGATGCAATCGTTATCAGTGTTTTCATTGTAGCCATGTTTTCTGGAAGTTATGAAATCACCTAGGGTTTGGGGATTTATCTTCTCTACATATGACTATGATCTCCATAATTATTTCAATCCTCTCTGAATTTTCTTTCATAGTTGTCTTTGTTAAATGGCTTGTGATGATTTTGCCTGGGAACCTTTTTGTAATAATTTAGCACTTCATTTGTTTTAACTTTTCATTTTTCTTGTAGTTCAATTGATACCTATCTCTATTTTGTTTGTGAATTTAAATTTTGTTAATAGTATGCATCATTTTTTAATATATCATGTTGGGATTAGAAGCTTAAATTTTTTCTGAAGTAACTTTCAATTTTATCGTATTCTTGCAAGTATTTTTGATGCTTTGTTTTTTAGCATCTATTTTCAATCTATTGAGGAGCAGTTTGGTTTCTTATAATATGCATCCTCTGAGTGAAAAAAACTTCTGAATTTCTTCCGCAAAGTATTTTTTGTTATATTTAAAAAAATATATTTTGATGCATAAATGATGCAATTTAGCCATGTAAGTAGCCTTTGTTTAGATCTAGTGCTATTTTCATTTTTCCATAGTCTCGAATGTTCTTACAGGAGGATGTGCCTTGGTGTATGCTTTTTTTTATATAAGATTAGAGTGAGTTCAAGAAAAACTTGAATTATTGAAGTCAATCTTAGGGTTTAAAGGCTTTGGTTTGAGTAGATTTAAAACCAAATGCATGAAATGCAATTTCAATAACAGTAAATCTAGTGGTGGGGTTCTATAATGGGTGATCAACTTATTAAAAGAGTGAATATTTTGATATCTTGGATCTATTGCTCAAAGTGATGGTGAAATAGATGTGATTGTCATTAGTTGAATTCAAGTTGGATGGTTGAAGTGGATGAATGCATCATATGTATTTTTTGATAGAAAAGCGTCACTTAGATTAAAGGGAAATTTTTTTAAGATGGTGGTGAGGCCTATAATGCTTTATGGCGCAGAATGTTGGCCAGTAAAAGTGAGGCATAAAATTAAGTGTTGCAGAGATGAGGATGCTTAGGTGGATGTGTGGCTTTACACTTAAGAAACAAATGATAAATAATTATATACATGATAAGGTTAGAGTAGCTCCGGTGGAAGATAAGATTAGAGAGAGCCTTAGATGGTTTGATCATCGCTTATGACCAAGTTAGTAGAATATATGTATTATATTCGGTCTATGTTAAGAAAGATAGACGTAAACCTAAAAAGACTTTGTTAATAAGTATAAAAATGACTTTATTTTATTAGAATTAAATGAAAATATGACATTTAGTATGACATAGTGGAGAAAAAAGATTCATGTAGACGACCCTATATAGTATGATAAATGCTTGTTGTTGTTAATTTTATGTACTTTCTTTTGGTTAAATTGGTGCATTTTTATTTGTTGTTTATGGGCTTTTAAGCATCTCCAAGCGTTCAATCCCTTGTTATTATACATGTTCTTGCAAGCTTGATCTTTTAATTTTGTCCTCTGTGCTTGGTTTGGTTTGGTGTCATGGAATTGGAATAATGAAATTAAATTTTTGGTTCACAATTTTATATTGGGTGTTTGATTCCAATGTAGTTAATAGGTAATTGAATTTACCTTCCTAAGAACCGTGAACAAAATAATTTCCATTGTCAGTTCCCCTCTCAGCCCTTGTGAAACATGATTTTTTTGGGTTATTATTTAATACTTATGTCGCCTTCTTGTAATAAAACAAAAACTCAAAATTTTTCATCCATTGATACAATGGAAAAATATTTTTTTAGTTGATTTTGCCTCAACAAAATGAGTGAGCAAAAATTAATTTTGATTCAATGCCTTTATCATTTTCATTGTAATCTTATTTTCATTTTCTCTATTTCGACTCCTTCAGATTGATGAGAGCCTAATAAGTGATGTTGACTTATCGATCAACAAGAATTGAATATGAAGTTTTTTTTTAATTAATGGTCAAGTGCTAAGGATGGCCTTGAGACAAGGTTAATCAAGCAACACATGCTACCATTAATCATTTAATTGCTTGTGATGGAGAGATTAACGTTTCATTTCTTTCTCTCTTCTTTGATGAATTTTAAAGCCATCTTTTCGTCTCTTTGTCTTAAAGGTGGTGTTATCTAAATGCTTCTCTGGTAAGGTTGCTATGCTGATACTGAATAAGTTCTTGATATATTCTTTTATGTTCTTATTGTCACCCTTTTCTTTTTGTGTTCGTTTGTCAGTTGGCTTTGATTTTCAGGCAGGTGCAACTTTTTAATTTGATTATAATCTACTATTTGCTTTTTTTAGGATTGTTGGCAATTTAATCAAACCTCTGTTTTACGCGCTCTTTGATTATTTGCCGTGTAATTTTAATTGCAAGTGCTACTTGTTCGGCTGGGTGACATTATAACGTGACAACTTTTTTAGACCGAAACTGCTGCTATTTTCCTGCAGTTTCACTATGGTTATCTCCTCTGAAAATGGTAATCTCTTTAGGGTGCGTTTGGTTGATTTGGATGGATTGGATGATAAATTTTTAAAACCGATTGATTTTGATTCTAAAATATTGAACTAAACCGATCAAATAAAATGAAAATCAAACAAATCAAATAATAATTTGGTTGTTATTTTGGTTTGGTTTTGGATAAACCGGTTACACATTTAAAAATTATTTGTATAATTTTTTATCGTATAATGAGCAAGCAATAAGCAAAACAACATAAATATAATAAAAAATATAATTAATTACTTCTTGTGCTAAAAAAATATTACAATTAATTTTTACTTGAATGATATTTTGAACTTAGAAGTTGATGAAATCATATTAGTATATTATGAGACTAAAATATTTTGGAAAATTGGATAATGGTCCAAAAAAAATACCAAATATTCAAAATAAATAAATGTATAATAGATAAGTATTATATATAAATTAATAATATTATTACATATAATTTTTTTGATATATTTGGTTTCATTCTAAATTTTATTTAACAAATCGATCTAAAACCAAAACCAAATTTTATTAATTAAAACCAAAATCCAAATTACTAAGTTCAAAACAGAATCAAATTACTCAAAAATTTTGGTTCGGTTTGATTTTTTAAAACTAAATAATGCACATCCCTACTTATAGCTGAAATCATTGTATTTAACAAATTTATATGTAACTAGTGTTAGAGATTAATTTGGCTAGCTTGCTTGTTTGGGTGCATAGATTTTTTTCTTAATTTAGGCGTTCAGAAATGTTTAATTTTTTTCATGGCGATTCTTTGCTGAGCATGTATTATCATGGAGAATTTTTTCTGGTGTTAATGCATCCATCAGATAAATTGTCTCAATGTTATCTTGTTTTCGGTTTCAAAGACAGGTAGATGGATTAGACTTCCTTCTCTCTCTCCCTCTCTAGTTTTTTAATGTGTACCCTCTCTTTCTTCTTTAATGGGTTTTAAAAGTCCTATCCTCTATCACACACAGAGAAGATACGAGTCTGCTTTTTATGCTAAATTTTAAATAAATTCTTTTAATTTAAGTTGCAAAAGGCCCATCTTTTGAGTACTTTGATATGTAACGTGCAACTGTATTCTTTTTCTTCATGATTGGAGCGGATACTGATTTCTTTTCAAACTAATGGGTTATCATGCTTTAAATTGTGCCAGATTCTACTATGGCAATGCATCCATCCAATTCCTTTTCTGTACATGTGCCCTGATCATCCATATGCATATGCTATGTTTTTCTTTTTTACTTCTTGGCTCTATAAAAAATTTTATGTATATAAAAATATTTATGTAATCTGTTCAAGTTTTCACTGTCTTCACTCTCTTTTTAGAGCCAACACGATGTCAAATTGGATTTTATCCCATTCACCTAAGATGGAATGGAGGGTGCTAATAATTTTAGAGGATCGCAATCCTAATGCATGTTTGATTGAGCATTGAGGATGACCAGGTGGTGATCGTCAGCCAATCAATGCATGTGATTTCATTATTTGAAAGTGGGTTACGAGAAATCCATGTTAAAGTAACTTTTTTTGAATATATTGTAATGGATGTTTGGTTGCTAGACATCTGAAGGGTTTGTCTGTTTGGAACAAGTGCAACAATCAGTAAAGTAAATTTTTTGCAGAAAAAGCAGTTGCCTGGATTTGTTGTTAAAGCAACCTTTGTTGTTAGGAAGATCCAATTGTCAGACTGATGTGTTGCTGCTGCATAATTATCTTAACACCTGAATACACAAATTGTAGCACATACATATTAATTATTACTCGCCAAACAGTAGCACATGCATTTTCGTAAAGATGAACATGGTAATCATATGATCAACTTAAATCTATAATTATTGCCAAAATGAGAAATATTCACAAATTTAAATACACAAGGATTTTTTTATTACAAAGGCTTGGAATTTGATTGCCAACAAAGATAAGAAAAGAACATAATATGCTACACCTGACATTGTCAATACTCTAGTTACAGTCAAAATGAGCTATAGTACATGGAATTAAACACCTCATGAAATGAAAATTTCATCATCCTTACTGAAGCTTTTTTAAACTGCAAGTAAATTGCAGATGCATACAAGTATGGGAGTAGCTACACCATTGAAAGCTGCTCAATGTCATTTTTTTTCTTTATCAGATACATTAATGAACAAGGAAGAACAAGCTTTGGGAGCCATTTGATTTGAACTACTTTATTTGAGTAGGGTTTCTTAACATTTTGAGCTCATATTAGACTATCATAATTACAACAACAACAACATAACAACAACAAGCCTTAATCTCACTAGGTGGGGTACATGAATCCTTCGTCTCCATTCCTATTATCTTTCATTTAATTCAAGTATACTAAGATCATTTTTATACATCTTAACCAAGTCTTTTAAGTCTACCTTTCTTAACATAAGCAAATCTAATCTCTACTCTCTAATCGTCATCGGATGGCTTTATGTGGCCAAACCATCTAAGCGACTCTCCCTAATCTTATCTACTAATTTAATTTTTTCCCAACATTCTCATTTTGCATTCTATCTCTAAGAGTAAAGCCACTCATCCACGAGCATCCTCATCTCGTAACACTTAACTTAGTCTTATGCTTCTCTTTTGTTGACATTCGCACCATAAGTCATTGCGGTCTTACCACCATCTTATAAAATTTTCCCTTAAGTTTAAACTTTTCTATCACATAATAGGCCGATGCATTCCTCCACTTCAACCATCCAACTTGAATTCTACTAATAACATCTCCAGACTATCATAATTAGAAGTAAAATAGTATGACTTAGGTTTACATATTTTGAAAAGAGTAGTTTGATTCTTAAATGATGTAATTTAGTTAAAGATGAAATCCTCTTTTGACCTATTGATTATTTTTGGAGTACTTAATTATCAAGTTTATTTTATGATCATTTCTTTCATATTGTTCCAAGTTATAAATTTACAGTTTATGTCATTGTTAAAATTTATGTTATGGTCTCATGTATACTTTTGCCTGTTCATTTACCTAGAGGATGCTCAGCTAACTATTTTTTTTGTTGTAGATATGGGATAATTAATATTTAAAGCTTAGTTTTGGTTTTAGTTTATGTAAGGCGTTTCAAAATTTCTCTGGTTTCTATTTCAAACACAAACACATCTCAAACATTTCATGACAGATGTTTGATTTGTTTAATTTTTTTTCATGAATTGTTCAAATCCAAATAAGGGTTAGACATGGGTTAGAGACATACCCACAAGGATGCCCATGTAGGACAAGTGCCTGAAACTTTTAGTCTCATTATAAATTATCAGTTTTTGGATTCATTTTCAATTATGTTTTTTGTTATAAAATATTATAGAAAGTATATTTAAATTTCTAGATTGGGGTTAAAATCACTGCACACGCATGAATATATTTGAACCTTTTTGATAGAAGTAATTAGAACTTTCATTTCTTCTCAAGACTTCTACTAATGGATCATTCAAATCCTTTTTATTTTGGTTGAAACTCTCGTTTTCTCAGAAACTTTTCTAAAGCTATTGACTTTTGGTCAAACCAATTGAAACTAATCAAAATCAAAATATTAATAAGTTTGTAGTCGATTTCAACTTAAAAGTTAACCAAACTGAACCAGCACCACTAAAACAAAAAAATCATGATATTGACGTACTTTTTCACCAAGAGGGTAAACTTATGAAATTCCATATTAGCCCCACTAAAATTCTTGTTTGATGCAAAACTGACTATGGACTATTTAGCATAAGCAAACACATAGGGTATTAAGGAGATAACCAATGGTTCGGACCAGCCTTTTCTTTCTAATTTTTTATTCTTTGAATTTATGGAGGTCTTCTTTATCTATCTATATTGAAGCTATGGCGTTGATTTGCATCTAGCAGAGTATTTTCATTTTTCGTTTTCATTGTGTATCATGCTAATTTGATTTCAATTTGAAAGCATAATTTCTCTCGTGATCTTAACAAATTTTTCTTCAATGCATTTTTTAAATTCAAAAATTAACTTTATTGAATTTCTCATTCTCACCTCACTGAGTTTTATTGTTAGTGAGTTCGTCTGTTTGCTTAACACTTGAATTTTCATGCATAATGATCTGATTGTTGTTATTTTCTTTCAACTCCTCTCTCTAATGGAATGATAAGTCTTCTGAAGGGAATATTTACTTCATTTTTGTTCTGTTTGAACACTTGTTACGATTTTATAACATTTTTAGTATATGATACTTAAACTTATTCTATTTACTCTCTGTAAAAAAAAAGAGTGAAAGAGTAGTTTGATATTTTGGGTAAGGCAAATGGTTTACTTTTATGTGGCACATTTGATGCGATTCCATTGACTGTGATTTCTTATTTTATGGCCTAATGGCTGCTCTTAACATAATAGAATTACTGTGTCTAATTTCTTTTTAATTTTTGAGGGTTACTTATACTTTATATTGATATTTTTTTTGGCATAGACGAGTTTTTGCAAGTGTTTGTATGATATGAATAATTGTGTTTGTTAAGATATATTAGATAGATTGTTCCTTTTTTACCTGGGAATGCTTATCATTCTTTATTTCAAACTATTTAGGCTATCTCTTTTAAACAAATTTGTACTTTTCTAATAACTTCCATGACCTAGAGGATACCCAAGGGGATTTTTAAGTTATTTGTGTAACAATTAGTACGGTTCAAAGAATGTCACAGTATGGTGGCTTTTTATTTTTTATTTTTCTATGAAGCAAAATTTTTGAATAAGTAAACTCATGCATTTGTCCTTGTTGGGACCAAATTATTGGGACTTGGGGGAAATGTTGAGAATGAAATTTGGCATTTTCTTATATTTTGAGCAAATTTAATCAAATATTAGAAATTAATAGTTAGTGTGTTTAAACTCCTCGTTCTGCAATGGAGCCAGGGCCTTGTATGAACTTTGATGATTTTGTTGTGAATTTTAATATTTGTATGAGAATTTAGCAAATGGATATAGAGTACTGGCTCTGTAGATAATCAAATTATGGAATTTATACCAAATTTCCTATTTCTTATCTCCTTTGACATATTTAAGAACTAATATGAATTTTTTTTCTCTTCTCATATCTTAATAAATGTACCTGTTTAGTAAATGTTTTAAAGTTTTTTTTGAATATTAAATCACTCTAAAAAAGTTTAAATAGATGTGAATCTTTTATGATATCTTTGAACAATTTTTTTTTCTAATTTGATTTCTTAGTTCCAAACAGAGTTGTACATTTTTATATACAATTTTATTTGATTGTTTTTTTTTAAAACTGGCCATGTGATTGAATATTGGAGGAAAGTTTGTAGAATCTATTGCGAGAGAAGGGAGATTTCTTTAAAATGAATACTGATGATGATGGTGTATTACTGATAGGTTAAAATGTTTGTGGCTCCCTCTTAAAATGGATAATCCTTGAACTTCTTTTACATGGATGGTAATCGACAGTGTTAAACCTGCAAGATTTGTGTGTTGATGTAAGTTTGCTCTTATTCTTTTCTGTTTTTAAACTTTTGACTAGGCTTTTTGAAGATGGTTAGGGGTTTAGTTTGGCATGGTCATCATCATATCATCATAATCATTAGTGTTAGCGCAAATAGTGTCATTTTTCCATGGTAGAAATAATGATTTCCTTACAATCGATGCCATCATTGTTATCCAGATAGTCCTTTTCCCGAAATTAGTTAGTCAATCACCTTGTTTTGCTTCAAAATGTATTTAAGGGAATATCAATTTCTACCCTCCACTTAGTACGGTGTTCTATACGAAGTGTTTGCTCTCAGCATGATATCCTCGAACCGAATCCTCTTTCGAAGTTTAAATTATTTGACTTTTGTTGCTATTGATGGAATTATCCTCAAGAAAACTTGGTTACTGTCATTTTTTATGTCATTTAATAAGTCAGATTTATTAATTTTGTTTTCTTAATGACAGATTACCATCCAAGTGCAGCTTTACTGCATAATCACAGCTTGGTTTGTTAATTTTGTTAATATCGCCTCTCTTCTCTGCATCAAATAAAGTTTAATCCTTCAAAGATTCTAGGTTGCTTCGGTTCTATCCAAGATTTGTTGAAAACTTTTTTTTTTATTGAAAAAAGTTTTAACATTGACAAGTAATAATGTTGAAAATTTAAATGTTAGGTTAGCCAATCCATGTGTTATATGTGCGTGTGATGGGTTTGGAAGGTGAATATTGAGAGCTAGAGATTGTTTTTGTGAGTGAAGAATATGTGACGTGAATTATTTTAAATTTATATAAATACCTCATCCCCTTAAAAGTTTATGCATCAATTGAGAAGCAACAACTTTCTAGAGTGAAGAGAGAAGAAAAGAATCATAACTTCTAAAAAATTTGTTTGAGTTTTTGTATTTTATAAAAAAAAATGTGATTTTGAGTTTAAATAATTTTAATTCTACGTGAGAAATTTTCAATAAAGTGATATTAGTGTGCCAGTGAATGGAGGAATGATTATCTTTCAACTTTTGATACTAACAAAGTGTAGCTATGACAATTAGAGTATCAAGATGAATATGGCGCATGAAATATGGTCGGGAAAATCCCCAAAGCGTAAGTTGATGTTGGTCTATTCCATGCCTAAGAGAAACCTTGAAAGATCTGAAAAGTGGAACAAAGAAAGCTCTTGGCCTTGTAGATGTAAGTAGATCTTAAGTGTAACTACTACTAAAGAAGCACTGAAGAAATTTTAGACTTTGTTACAACAAAGGAGTAGAGCACGATAAAAAGATTTATTTTCAAACTCTTAGAGGTTAGCTTGAATTTATAGAGTAATTTGAATCAATTCTAGATTATTTTTCTATTTGTCGTTGTCAGTCCATTAAAAAAATGATGATGTTGTTAATGAAGTAAATTATGGAGAAACTTTTTTGCACTTTAAATCTAAGTTTTGAATATATTGTTACACCACTAAAAAAATTGAAGTTTTAGAAATCATGAATGTAGAGCAATTATTAGGTTCTTGCAAGCTTATTAAGAAAGTGAAAGAAGAAAAAATCCAAAGAGGCAATGGTGCAAGCACTACAACTCAATTTAATTAAAGGAAGTTTTAGTGGTGATAGATTTCAAAGTGGCGGAGGATGTGCAAAAGTAAATGTGACAATAACTCAATTACTCAAGAATAAATTTTAAGTGTACAAATCTACAAACATTAAGGAGTCATGGAAGAGGAAATTCATGGTTAAAGTGCGATAAATATCTATCAAATGGTATAGTTGTCAAAAGTTTGGCCATTATGCTTTTAAATGTAGATGTACTAATAAGGTGTAGACAAAGGCTTCTGTAATAGAAGGTAAGAGCAGAGAAGAATTAACTTAAGATAGAGATGAAAACTAAGCAAATAGATGATATCTCGACATTGGTGCAGATAATCACTTGTGTGGAGAAACATAGATATTCATAGAGTTTTATGAAATAATAAGAGAGTGTCTTATTTGGAGATAAATTCAAAATATCAATAGAAGGAAAAGGCAAAATTTTCGTATACTTGAAGAATGGGAGCCATCAATTCATTTTAAATATTTATTTTGTATCCAATATGAAGAACAACATTTTGAGTTTGGGTTAATTATTAGAGAAAGAATATGATATCCACTTGAAAGAAGTAATATTTTCTTAAGGGATGATAAAAATGATTAGGCAAACTTAAAAAAAAAAAGAATATTTCTTTAAATATTAAATGCAATGTTGTATAGTATTTGATTACTTGTTATAGGGATTCATCATGTCTATTACATTTAAGATATGATATCTCAACTTTGGTAGTCTTAAATTATTATCAAAAGAGATGGTGAGAGGCTTATCTTACATCAGGTTACTTGATCAAATATGTAAAGGATATTAATTTGGGAAATAGTTACAAAAGTTTTCCAAAGAGTTAACTTTTAAAGCCACAAAGTTACTTGAGCTCATACACACAAATGCTTGTGGGCTTATTACAATAATGTCTCTTGATGAGAGTAAATATTTCTTTTTATTTATTGATAATTTTCTAAGTATGGGTGTATTTTTTGAAGGAGAAATCATGTGTTTGAAAAACTTTAAAATTTAAAGCTCTTGTTGAGAAAGAAAGTGATCTTATTATCAATCCCATGAGATATGATTGATGGCGTGAGTTTGCTTCTAACGATTTTCAAAGATATTGTGAATAACATGGAATTCATCATCTGTTGATAATGTCAAGATCTCCCTAATAAAATAGTGGTAGAGAGGAAGAATAGGATCATTCTCAACATGTCACAAAGCTCAAAAGTTGGGCTGAAGAAGTCGTTTATGTAACCTACTCAACAACTCACCACTGCAAAAATTGTGTTGGAAAATATTCCTTGAGAACATAAAGCTGAAGGAACCCAAGAATATCATCTTAAAGATTTCTGACATTCTAGATAAGAAGAGAATAAAGTTTGATAACAAAAGTGAAAGGTGTGTATATATTGGCTATGACTCAAACTGTATAGGCTATAAACTCTATAATTCAACTAGTGGGAAGATTTTCATTAATCGTGATGTGGAGTTTGATGAGAAAAATCATTAGGACTGAAAAATGCTAGAAGATAAATGTAGTTTTGTTTTTCATCTTGAGAATAAAAAAGAAAATGAGAAATCAAGGATAAATGAGATTACAAAAGAAGAACCACAAGAGCCCACTAATCTATTGCTCTTAACAAGAATATATGAAGGATCAACATTAATAATACCTGCAAATGAAAGTTCAAATGAGACGAAATTATATTTAGAGCTTATAAGATGTATATGTGGTTTTCGAGAACCAAGATGATATTACTTTGTTTTAATCTTTTGGTGATTATGAACTGTTAAACTATCAAGATATTGTACAATGTAAGAAGTGGGAAGTTGTTGTGGATGAGGAAATTAGAGTAATAATAAAAAAGCGATGGATGAGATCTTGTTGCACTTCCATAACGAAACATGGAGAAATGAGTATAAATTAAAGAAATAGTATTAGAGGAGATATGGAGAGATACATAAGTGAGATTGGTGGCTAAAAGATATAATAAAAATATGTCATGTTATGATGGGATATTTGGTCATGTTGCTCATCTTGAAATAATTAGATTAATTATTTCTTTGGTAGTCTAATTTGGATGGAAGATTCATCAAATGGAAGTGAACTCTGCCTTTTAAAATGCAGTTTTTGAAAAAGAAATTTTTATTGAAGAAAAGTCTTGAAGGTAAAGAATGCATTGAATGGCCTAAAACAAGTGGGAAGAGCTTGCAATATGCAAATCGATAATTACTTCAACGAAATAAATTTTAGTAAATGATTTTATGGACATGTTCTCTATATTAAAGTTCAAAATAGAAATATTTTAATTGTGTGTTTATATGCAGATGCCTTGATCTTCATAGGTGATAATAATTAAAAATCTTTGAGAAGTTCAAGAAAGGATTGACCGACAGATTTGAGATGATGGATATTGGGCTTATGTTTTGGATATCTTGGCATTGAAGTGATGAAAAAAATATATAAACAACCTTGTCACTCAAAAAGGTTATGTTAAAGATGTACTGAAGAAATTCTAGATGGTAAAATTATCATTGGAATATAGTATCAAGTTGTTCAAAATGATGAAGGAGAAAGATGGATCCTACTCTCTATAAAAGTCTTGTTGAGAGCTTACGCTACTTAACTTATGTAAGGCCTTATATTATTTATGTTGTTAGTATAGTTAGTCGCTAAATGGAAGCTCTAAAGATATAATCTATTATGGCTCACTTCACTATTTTTCTAAGCAATATAAGATTATTGGGTATAGTGATAATGATAAGGTGAAGATTTAGATGATAGAAAGAGAACTAATAGGTTTGTATTTTTTTGAGAGATACTACTAACTTCACTCTTCACTTAGATATCGCAAGAAATAACCCATTATTACACTATTAACTTATGAAGTTGAATATGTCATTGCAACTTCATGTATTTGTCGTGCTATTTGGTTTAAAAAATTATTGACAAATAACTAGTGCTTGCATTGGTAATGAATCTTGTCTTTTCTAATAGAAGTATTTTGACACATGTTATCACTACATAAGAGAATGCATTTCAAGAAAGGAAGTGGAGTTGAGGTGTGATGTTTCAAGATCAAGCAACAAATATCTTTACTGAGTTATTCGAGCAAAAAATCTTTGTGAAGTTATATATCATTCTTAGAGTTACAAATCAAGTTTAAGGGAGACAGTTGAAAATAAATTTATTTTGAGATAAAAATATAAATATTGACAAGTAACATGTTGAAAATTCAAATGTTAGGTTAGATAATTCATGGGTTATATGTGTGTGGTAGGTTTGTTATTTGAAGAATGAAAGGTTAATATTATTTTGGTGGGTGAATAATGTGATGTGGATTAGTTTTAAATTTATATAAAATTCTCTTTTCTCTTAAATATTTTGCATTAAGTGAGAAACAAAAGGTTTTTAGAGAGAAGAGAGGTAGAAGGAAAAAAAGAAAAGAAAAAACATAGCTTCTAAAGAGAGCTTGTGTGGGTTTGAGAATTGTATTTTGTAAGAAGTTATGATTTTTAGTTTATATAAATTTATTTTTTGTGATAAATTTTTAACCAAATTCAATACCTCGAGTACAATTCAAGCAACAGTAGTCACGCATATATAAAGATACATGTATATCTCTTACCTTGATAGTTGTCTTTACCGTGTATCTTCCAATTTCAGCATGTGCTAGTACTTCCTGAACGGGTTCAGTTGAACTCCTTTGAGGACTATTCGGAGTGTTTTTGGATCATTAGAAAGGGTGGGATGTTTTTGTGAAAACTTCTTTGGGTCTCGATGGATAAACTTTTGTTATCACTAGTCAATTTATATGTTGAGATGTCTGCAAATTACAAATCTTATTTTGATGGACTATTTTCGTCATAATGGTGAAGACTGATTATCAATTTCTTGCACTTGCAGAGCGCCATGTCAAAGATCAGGAATGCTATTTGGATCAGAAACATTAAGATCTTGAATATGTATAATTGTTCGGGTAAAGTCTGCTCTGAAGCTGTAATAATTGAGAAAAAATAATAATAATAATAATAAAAGAAAATTTTAGAACTGCAAGGCTTAGTCATGAAAGAAAGAAAAGAAACCGAGGGGAGTCGGTTTCTCAAAACACGAGAGAGGAGAAAGGAAGGGAGAAGATGAGGAGACTCACCCACGTCCCTGGGACGTGCGCTGATGACCGAGGAGGAAGGAGATGCGTGAACCCCACTGTCATCGCCAAGGAAGATGAAGAGGAGTGCCCCAGCCGAGTCAAGCGTGCGTCGGCCGAGGAAGGAGGAGAGCGATGGGTTAGCTTGTCCGCCTACCGAGGAAGAAGAGAGAAGAAAAGCGCGTCAAGGGAGGGAAGGAGAGTCCAGCCTGGCATGCGTTTGGGCAAACCAAGAGGTAAGTAATAAGTTATATAATTATTTTAATTTAAATGTTATGATAATATTATTATCTCACATCTTTTTTATTTAGGGTTTATAATTGTAACTTAGGGTTTATCGATTTCAACAATAAATTAATTCAGGAATATGTATGATGAATTAAAGTTAAGTAATTTAAGTATTAAACCCTCACATATGAAATATGATTACAAATTTAATAAAATATTGAACCTATGCTAAGTTATATTATCGTTAATTTAATTAGAATCATTTAAAGGGGGTAAGATAATCATTTAACAAAATATATTAAATCACTTTAACACTTAATATTTTATGTTATAGAATTTTAATGAAGGAAGCGTTAAAGAAAGGAGGTTGAAGAGAACGCAAATTAAGGGGTAATTATATTCTTACATTTACGATAAAATGTCTTTAATTTCGATGAAAACGACGTCATACGATTATGACTTTTCGCATGCAGTGACGATTTTCGCTTCTTCATAAATTGTGATATACTTTCGTTCTTACGCCGGATAATAACTTAAACGCTAGATCATATCACGCCATCACGTTATAAAGTTAATCGATTATCGTTACATGAATTAACGCGTAAATGCATAATTATACGCTATGAATGCGATGTTGAAAGTGGAGTTCACCTTTACATAATGACGCAACGCACTGGCGAATGATAAAAAAAAAGCCAACGATGATAAATGAGAAAGAAATACTTCCTTTGACGAGATAAGAAGTTAATGCGACTCCAAGACGGGTGATAAATGTAAAAGTAAAGTTCATATGAAAAGTTTATGTACTTATCTCACGTATGTTTGATTGTTTGCAAATTTCTTTTATGTACATGTGACAACAAAATACATGCATAGTTTTACCTTCTTTTCTATTGTAATAAAGATAATCGATACAATCAATTATATTCATTAGTTGCTTAAATTTTTTCGCAGAACCATCCCAATTAAACGACCGAAGGAAAGTGTTTATCGCGTAGAGGACTGGAGATGTGTAATTATGTCGCCGTATTATGTTTAAAGTGTATTTTCAGAACTTTATTAATATATATGTATGTGACAAATTGTTAAATTATTGTGGATTGTAGCTCTTGTATGATTGAGATTTTATTTAAGATTGAAATTGTTATGTAAGTTTTTCTTTATCCGTGATCGGTCATCGATTCCAAGCTCTCCCGGTCGGGTCGTGACAGAAGCTATCTTTGATATAAAAACTTCAATCCTTTTGGTGGTTAAACTTGTAATTATTTTGTTGATGGTCTCATGAAATGAAACATTTTGAAAATAATTTAGTCTTTATTTCAACGAGGGATTATATATGAGCTACACTTGCATTTCATCGCATGAAGTGGAGATCCAATTAAAGGGGGTTGTTGTTGCTTTCCGGTTCAAAAAGGTTAGGTAAGCTTCTGAATTTAGTTTAAGTTTAAACTTGACAATTTTTTTTATAACTTGGAAACATTCAACATTTTCAGTTTATTTTGTTTTGGCATGAGTTTTGAGAAATGCTTTATTTTATTTTTTAGAAGGAATCAAACTTATATATTATTGTGTTAAAAAATTTATGGTGATAAAGTACAAAACTGAATTAAATTTACATGAAGGGTTGACATATAGAAAATGTAGAACAATATTTAAAATATCACAGATTTTACTTGAAAAATTCAATAGGGAAAAGACTCCTGTAGGCTAGTCTAGTAAAAAATAATTCATTATGTAAATGAAGTCATAGAAATTCACTCTTTTGTTTGGATAGCGAGGATGAGGTTATAAAGTTGAGTGATTTATTGTTTTTATGTTGTACAAAAGTTAGGGTAATAATAGTTTAGAAATAGTAAGGTTACAGTAGTTATATGGTGGAGGTTGTGGTATTATGATTGTTCATGGTAGGAGGTTGTGGTATTATGATTGTTCATGGTAGTTGGTATAATTATCATTGGTTATGTAAAGTAAAAGGAATGTAATGTAAAATAAATATAATATATTTGTATTACTTTAGATTATTTGGTTGGAAATTCTACAAATATATGAGTTTTTTTTGTTTGGTAGAGTGAATGTAATGTAAAGTATTTCTTCGGGTGATGGGTGGGGGTGGCTGGCCATGGTCGGTGGCCTGTGACGTCGACCAACAGTGGCAGGGGGCGGCTCACAGTAGCAGGGAGGAGTGGTCGGCAACGGTAGTGGTCTACACTTTACATCGATTAGTGTATTTGTAATGCGCCCAAATTGGTGAATTCTATATACGCCACAAATCACCCTTCTAAAGGATTTTGAAATACGCCACAAATACTTTTGGAATTTTATCGAGCATGAGGCCGAACATGAAAAAAGTTAAAATCCATGCATTACTTCACTCTTAAAACTTAGCAACCAAAAAGTCTCTTAGTTTCTCTCTTTTTTATGTTGAGAATGAAGTTTTATTTATAGAGATTTGGAGTATTTTGATAAAGTTAATTAAACTTTCAAAACATTTAATTGAATGATCTATATTGAATCATTCATATTTCACTCTTTAACATTAAAGTGTTTTATTGATTTTAGGATTAAGGGATTTTAGGCTCATTGAATTCTTCTCGTTGTGATTCTCGATTTGATTATAAACATGTTAAATTTAGAAATCATGTGATATTTGAATTAATGTTTTAAACCTTCTAATTGCATTTTAAGGATTTGATTTTTGATCAAATTATTTTGTGTCGATTTCGATTTGATCATTTATTTGAGATGTTTATTTTGATCATAAATTTATTAACTTTAGAGTTCAGATGATTTTGAATTTAATTTCAATAAATTCTATTCCATATTAAGTTCCTCAAAAAATTCATAATATAATCTTATAATTTCGGAAGAATTATAAGATGCAACCATTAATTGGACATCAACGTGGATCTCTTGTTAAGGTTTTAAACCGAGTAACTTATGCAATCATAATTTCGCTCTTCGGTGGTGCTTGATTAGTGTAAAGATTGCTAAAAAAATTTGATATAAGTTTTCAAAATTTCTTAAATTTGGTTGAATAAGTTTTGCTGTCATCTAAAAATATAAATTGAGTTTAGTGTGTCACAAAATGGCATGAAATCCCAAGAGTGCTGGTGCAAGGATTGTCGAGCTGACCTCCATCATGGTGTAGACGCTAGTGCGTGACCCTAGTAATGAAGTTGGAAGGAATCTTTTCCTTCTCGAGCTGCACTCCTCTGCAATCCAGTAGGGTTCTGGCTCCTCTAAAAGAGGTTAACGAATCCTCCCTTGCAGGCTTTAGTACCACTCTATTAAATAGTATGTCTTTATAGATTGACTTACGAGAAAAATTTTCTCCTTGTCGAGTTTCAATTCCTTCTTTGTATTCTCCAGTCCTGTGTAAGTGGAATATAATTTCCTTTTGTAGGATCCATTCTGTCTTTATTAAGAGCATTACGAGTGACTTTAGATGTCTCAATTCCTTTCTTTATTCATGAAATCCTTCATCTGAAATTCTGATATCGAAGGAATCCTGGTTGAGTCTTATTCAAGTTGACGGTTTGAAGAAATATCATAGAGGATTGGGAACTAATGATGTGATGTAGACAATCACTAGTGATATGTTGTTAACTCTTTGAAAGAAATTTTACTTTTTAAATGGTCTAGTGGTTATACCTCTTAAAACTCTGATCAAGCTTGTTCTCAGTGCTTAAGATGTTTCATAATTTTATGTGATGAGTTTGCATATTGGTCTTCAATTTTCCTTTGCTCTAAATTAATTTCTATTTTAACAACATATGAGGTTTGCATGTCTCAGTTTTCATGTTGGGCTATGACATTCGTTATGAGATTGATTGTCTTTTCAAGAACTATATGACACTAACATGGGTATTTAGCTAGAAATTGTGCAATTTTATATGTGATGTTCAAGATCTTATATAGCTTGTAGGGGCAAATTGTTTGACATTCAGGCGAGAGACCTTGAATAAAATTGATATCTAAATAGATACGTGAACAAAGACCAATTATTCAAGGCTGGGCCTTTCTATTTAGGCAGAGAGATCACACACTTTAATACTGAAAAATTCTGATAAAAATTAAGGAGATAATCAAGCTCCAAAAGCTCCATCTGAATGGTCATTACAGGATCATAAGGTGGATCACTCTTTAGAAGAAAAAAGTTGATACCTTGGTAGTATAATTAATACAAAAAGGTTGTTCTACTTTAAACATTTCTGTCGAAGATTCACTTTCTGAAGATATATTGAATCTTTAATGCACTGAGCGCTAGAGGGTCTTCAATTAGGGAGTTATTCTTGTTCTAAGGGAGTTATTCTTGTTGTTTTCATTTAATTTGACTTTTTGTGTCAATAATAGATATATTCTTTTAAATGTTGAAAAAATGGATATTGATCTCGAATTAGATGTTGCCTTGATGTTGTGGAATAAAGAGTTTGTGAAGATTAAATAATTTAAGTTGAATATAAACATAAATATTAGGCTAAGGCTAAAGTTGTAATAGGTTAGGAAATTGTTGAAATTGGAGCTAGTCAAAGAGGATTTTACAATTCTTTGGCTTTTAAAAATTTAAGACAATGGTCAGGAAGCTTGTTATCATACATGCGATCTTAAGATGAAGACTTGGGAAGTGTCACAATTTTTGAAATGGGTTCTATTTGATGTTGAAATGAGCACATTGTGCATCACAAGGTAAGAGCAAATGATGTACAGAGTATTTCTTATTCTAATGATAATAGTGAAGATTTTTTTGTTTTTGTTTTTGTTTTTTGGCACGGCCAAGTCTATAATTAGAATTTTATTTATAATGTTTGTAGGCATAAGACATTAGCAATAATTTTGAAGGTCCTCATCAATCGGATTATTTTACACTGATAAGTGAAGATGTTGATGTTGTCTAATTGTATTTTCTGTCTTTTGAATGCATAATTTTCTTTTATTTTGTATTTGAATTCAATGCCTTTGATAGTGCAAATTTTAATAGATGCAATGAGTTTTTATTTATTATTCTTCTTATTTTCTATTTTTACGAGAATATGAGGAATTTCTTTTAAAATTTAATTATTTTTGTTTGTTAGAAAATGTCATCTGGAAAAAAAAAATTATTTTTTTTTGAGACAATTTATGTTTAAAGAAGTTTGCCATGGACCTCTACATATTCATGGTTATTTATTAGTGTTAACGATCATAATTTGTATGAAAGGGATGAAAATTTGGTGGTAAATCTTCGATCTATTTGTTTTTATTTGTTAAGAGTATTATTAGATGATCTTAATTTGTATGGAAGAGGTCAAGAAAAATTTATTGAAATTTTTTGACTTATTTGAGGTTATATGTATGAATGTTACTCAATGATTAGTATGCTCTAAAGAGAATAGAGGAAATCCATGGAGCGTTTTTGACATATTTGAGGTTGTATGTTAGAGTATTATTTGATGATGTTAATTTTTATGAAAGATGGAGAACAAATCTTCATTAGATTGATTATTACTTAGATTGAGATGTGACGTTCATCGCATCTTTCTTGAATTAGATGCAGACATTGATTGATTAAATGTCTTAGAATGAAATTTTGAGTTAAACCGAATCATCTTGAGATCGAATTAATAAGAGTTCTAATCATAATGGAGCAATTGCCTATTTTAATATAATGATTTTCACTACATCTAATAAACTCGACCAATTAGTCTAATATTGCAACTCAATCTACTTGGCTTGGCCATTACATATCATATCTCGTGGCGTAGCCCTTCATTCTCCTTGCTACCACTATTGCCTAATTATATTCATCACTCTCAAACACAGACTTTGATATGAGCCCATATCCCCAAATCAACAAGCAAAAGGACGTAAGAAGCCCAAGGATTTTACAAATATATCAAAAATATAACATCAACAGAAAGTAAATTACAGGCTTAGACCAGAGAGGAATAAATAATACAATTACAAAATAAATTTAACAGTTTTTACAACAACAGAGAGCAGTAGGATAAATATTTTACAACTATAACAATATAAGATCCTAAGAACTAAATTGTACTACAATCATATGCAAACTGCTCAAAAGCAAGACCAATGTATCGCCAATAAAATACAAGGCCATAAATGCAGAACCGCCAATAACAAATTACAAGCTCCACTAATATCCGTAACGATATCCGTAATGACAAGTAAAAGCTTTAACGTAATGTAAATAAATCGCTTACAAAATACATAGAATCGAGATCTAAAGAGAGCATAAAAAACTATAAATGAGATGAGAAAAGCAGGATCAAGAAATCTTTCAAGACTCCTCCGTATTTCCACTAGAGACTTCACGGAATCATCCTTAATCCGAGGATCGACCATCATCTTCTCCTCCTCCTCCTTCTCGCATTTTCCTGCATCCGGCTCAAAATGACCAATGAGCAAACTGATTCGCTCCAATTCAAAGAGTAGCTCGAAGCTTCATCGACGCAGAGAGCTCCCCATCGATCGCACTGACAAATAACGGCCATCAAACGCTTAAGCATCAAGTCCTCCGTGTTCCAACACCGTAATCCACTAGAAAATCGACGAAAGGAAATAGCTCAAGGCCGGCACGTGATCCCGGTCGAGAAGAATCTCAAGAAATCGACTCAAATCAAGACTCGAAAACGCTGATCCGAAAAGGATCCAACGCTAAGAAAAAAGGCGATCCAACGGCCCGTAAGGCACCATCATCGACCAGATTCAACCCTTTAACTCACGTTCATTCCACTCGTGAACGAAGTCAACTCATCGAACCAAGCTCAAGTCTCACCCATCGACTCAATTATCCAATTGATTCAATCCAAGAATTTAGACTCATATCATTGGTGCTCGCTGACTACTTCACCACTAAATAAAATGGCGTAAGGAACAAGACAAACAAACCAAAACCATGATGAGTGTAGAAGACTTAATAAGATGATGAATGATGTCTAATCACTATGCTCTTAAATGAGGTAACAAGAAGATTATCTTCTATAGAAGAAAATTTGAAAAACAATCATTAAGAATATCAACAGTCATAGGTATGTACCCTCTCTCATACTGAAAATTCTTTTCCACATAGACAACAACCACAACACAACAATGACTGCGGAAAGTAGATATGCCAAGTTCAATGGAGAAAACCCCAAAGGTCATGCTCAAAGTAGACCAATTTTTTCAAGATATAGCCTTTAGAGGACCGTAAATTCTTATCTGCTCATATGGATGGACCAAAGATTAAGTCGGTATCAATGGATGCACCTAAATAAACAGCGCATTCATGGACACAATTCAATGATCATTCAAAGATTTGGTCCATCTTTATATGAGAGAGGAGAATTGACTAAATTACAATGTAAATCTACGCTCGCATTTCTATAATGAATTTGAGGAATTAATCGCGTGTATCACACCTTAATTTTACAAAGTTGTTTTGAATCGCTTAAGACATGATATCAAGTAAGTAAGAGCACTACCAATTCCCTACAAAGCCTTCTAGCTAAACTTATGGAAGACAAGCAATTGAAGTTAACATACAAGAAATTACGTAACCACTCAAGCTCAACCATTTAAACAATCACAAACTTATCAACCACCTTTACTGCCCACACCTTCAAAGATTTCACCGTAACAATATTATGACCAACAAACAAAACATTCCAATCCGTAAATTAACACCAACATAAGAAGAAAGAAGAAAGGGATTATGTTTTAACTGATGAAAAGTATCAGAGGTCATATTCAGAAATCCAAACTCTTAATGGTGATCAATGATCAAGATCAATACATACAAGAAGAACCGTAACCGCAAGTAATACAAGAAGAATTTTCAGAAATCAGCCTCAATGCATTTACAGTCAGTCTAATCCTAGAATTTTAAGATTACAAGGACTGATTGGAAATATAAAAGTACAAGTTCTGATTGACAGTGGGTCAACTCACAATTTCATTCAATCAAAACTAGAAAATTTATCGACAAAGTAACACCTCAGATCGCTTTTCAAGTAGCAATGGGAAACTTTAAAATGTCGTGAATATGCTCTAATATCCCCATACAACTACAAGGAAATACTTTTACCAATCGACACATTCCGTTACCCATGCAAGGAGTGATAGTTGGGTGTTCAATGGCTAACAATTGTAAATTGATTACAAAAAGTTGACTATGAAATTCTACCTTAATGACAGATTAGTACAACAAGTGGATACAAATCTACAATGGATAGCATTTCATTCCATCACCACAAAATTAAAAGAATGTATGATATAGTTTCATATTTCCGATCACGTAAACAGAGGAAACAGACATCTATAAAAGATTTCAAGACTTACCCGCAGTGGATATAACAAGTATTATCCCAATATCAAGAACTATTTCAAAATCCAAAGAAGCTTACCTCCAAGAAGGGATATAGACCATCGATCCATCCGCCACCCTGAACTCAAAAAGAGGGTAAAAAATTACGATATCCACATTTCGTAAAATAAATTGAAAACTAATTAAAGAAATACTATGGTATAATCGAGAAAGCATCGTCTTCTCTCTTCTCCAAAGATCGCTAATCAAAAGAAAGATGGAACTTGAGATTTTGTGGATTACGAGCCCCTCAATAAAGTAACAATACGATTTTCCATCCCTACCCGAGGAACTTATGGATGAATTATATGGAGCTACAATATTTTCAAAATTGGACCTAAGATCAGGTTATCACCAAATCAGAATGGCTGAAGAACATATCTATAAAACAGCCTTTAGAACTCATGAGGGACACTATGAGTTTATGGCAATGCCATTTGGACTCACAAATGCACCATCAACATTCCAAGCTTTAATGAATGCGATTTTAAACCCTTTTAAGAAAGTTTGTCTTAGTGTTTTTTGATGATATCCCGATATATAGCAAAAGACCTTGGAATTACATCAAAAGCATCTCCAAAAGGTATTGAACAACTCAAGCAAAGATTCACTTTATCGCCAAATGCTCATTTATACAAGACAAAATTGAGTATTTGACACATATTATCCGCACAAGGGATAGTGGATCCAAAAGATTCAAGACAAGCATGGGTTTTACCCAAGTCAGAAAAGAGTTAAGAGGATTTTGGGTTTAACCGCTATTATAGAAAATTTGTTAAAATTATGCCCATTGCCTCCACTAACTTCTATGTTACCAAATAAACAATTTCAATGGACGTAAGAAGCAAAACATCCTTTGTCAAATTAAAACAAGAATGACATCACTACCAAGAAGATAGCTTATCCAAATTTTGCTCACCCTTTTATCATAGAAATATGCATGGTACAAAATTGAGTCGTTCTAATACAAAATAGTTATCCTATAGTTTATTTTAAGAAGAAACTCACCATTTTACAAAAAATATCAACATATGCAAGAGAGTTGTATGCTATAACAGAAATAATAGCAAGATGGAGACAATATTTGTTAGGTAATAAATTTACAATCAGAATAGATCAAAAGAGCATAAGGGAGTTAATGCAGCAAACAATTCAAACTCCTGAACAGCAAAGATTTTTAATCAAACTCCTAGGATATGACTACACTATTGAATATAAACCAGGGATTACAAACAAAGCATGCATTGTCCGTAAAATATTTTATACGTAAGAAAGCCCTCATTGATAAAGCAAAGAAAGATTTATGTCATTCAAATATCTATACTCAATAATTCAACAATATTTTGCAACAAATCACGAGGAAACAAAGGTTCTCAACTACTGAACCGCAGGAAAATACCGACAATCCGAATTATTCCTAATTATAAAATGGTAAAGGGTTAATACAAGATATATAATAAAGATTGTCATAGCCCAAAATTCGAAATCGAAACGATTATAAGAGAATTACATTCAACACCAGTAGGAGGCCATGGGGGAATTTAGAAAACTTTGGCCAGAATCACTCAACAATTCTACTGGAAGTATATGAAAAAAGATATTAAACACTTTGTATTAACCTGCCCTATTTGTCAACAAGTCAAATATGATACTCAGAAGCCAGCAGGACTACTACAGCCTTTACCTATACCACAAGCCATTTGGGAGGAAGTATCAATGGATTTTATTACAGGACTACCCAAGTCTAATAATAAAACAACTATATTAGTAGTGGTTGATAGATTATCAAAATATGCTCACTTCATATAAACAGCTTTAATGCATTTTATATATTCGATTCATTACGCATTGTTAAACTACATGGCATATCCCAAGAAATAATCTCGAGACCCAATCTTTATGAGCAATTTTGGCAAGAATTGTTCTTAAGTGGAACCACACTAAAACACACAAGGCATACCATCCTCAAACAGATGGACAAATAGAAGTAACCAACAAAATCCTAGAGCAATATCTAAGGAGTTTTGTATTAGAAACACTTAAAATGTGGTTACAATTCCTACTTTGGGAAGAATTCTCATATAATACATCAATCAATACATCCACAAAGAAAACTCCTTTTCAAATTGTATATGACTTCCTTCAAGAATACCTTACAATGAAGACAACTACCAACACGTATGGAGACAATTACAAAAGAGGGACAGATGCTACAACTAATAAAAAAGAAAACTTACAAAGCCCAAAACAGAATGAAGCAAATATGATAGTAAGAGAGCTTCAATTTAAAGTAGATGAATTGGTGTTAGTTAAATTATAAATATAGACAAACTTACCACTGGAAACCAAGATACAAAATTGCAAAGAAGATACTATGGCCCTTTCAAAATCCTAAAATAGAGGATCAGAGCTTATAAAATAGAATTGCCTGAAATAACAAGAATACATAATGTATTTCATATATCTAGGCTGAAGCAATACAGACAGGACTCTACAATACACCCAGCCAAATTATCAACACAATTCAGAGATGGGCAGATGCTAATCAGACCTATAAAAGTTCTGGATCACAGAACAATCCTAAAAGGAGATCAACAGATTAAAGAAGCCTTAATACAATGGGAAGGGTTACTACCTACAGAGGCTTCCTGGGTAGCAGAAGAAGAAATAAAGAATATTTTTTCTGACTTTGACCTTGAGGACAAGGTCAATGTTGGGGAGGGGAATAATGATATGAGTCCATATCCCCAAATCAACAACGTAAGCAAAAGTGAAGAAGGCGCCAAGTTGGCTAAAGGATTTTACAAATATACCAAAATATAACATCAACAGTAAAGTAAATTACATGTACTAGAGAGGAATAAAGAATACAATTATAAAACAATTTAACAGTTTTACAACAACAAAAGTAGCAGGATAAATATTTTACAGCTATAATAATATAAGATCCCAAGAACCAGACTGTACTAAATACAATCATATGCAAAACTGTTCAAAAGCAAGACCAAATGTAAATCCGAATAAAATACAAGGCCATAAATGTAAATAACGCCAATAACAAACTATAACACCACTAATATCCGTAACGATATCAAGTGTAAGCAAAGTTACTTAAATGTAAAATGTAAATTAGTTACAAAATACATAGACGAGATCTAAAGAGAGAAAAATTATAAATAGATGAGAAAAGCAAACAGAGGATCAAGAAATCTTTCAAGAATCTCTCCTTCCTGCCTCGCCTCCCCTCCGTATTTCCCACGTAGACTTGGCAATCATCCTTAATCCGGAGGATCGAGGCCATCTTCTCGAACTCTCCTCCTCAAACTTTCCTGTGCATCCCGGCTCGAATGACAATGAGCCAAACCTATTCCTCTCAATGAAGAGTAGCCTCCCAAGCTTCATCGACGCAGAGAGAGCCATCGATCGCACTAGACAAATCAAACGCCATCAAACACTCATCAAGTCCTCCTGTCCAACACCCGTAATCCACTAGACAAATCGATGGAAGGAAATAATCTCGCTCAAGCACAGATCCAAGGGTCGAAGGAATCCCAAGAAATCGAGGCTCAAATCAAGACTCGTGGAAAAACTATCCGAAAAGTTAGATCCAACGTTAAGAAAGGATCCAACGGGTAAGTAACCGATCATCGACCAGATTCAACCCTTTAACTCAATGGTTCATTCCACTAAATGAGTCAACTCATAACCAAACTAAATCTCACCCATCGGACTCAATTATCCAATTGATTCAATCCAAGAACTTAGATTCATATCAGACTTCCTTCTTTAGCTCATCCTTCTCTCTCGCATCCTATAAAATGTGAAAATCCTCCACTATTTCTAACTAAATTTGGTATGCTGTTTTTTATTGTTATGATTTATTTTTAAAATTATTTTTATGATATTTTGTATTCTGCCTTTTTTCTCTTCAGAATCTTTTTTTTTTTTCAAGTAGATTTAGGAGAAAATAAGAAAAATCTTGTGCAATTTCATCACTAAAATATATGCTTTCTTGATGACTATTTTTTGTCATAAAAAATCTAAAATAAAAACTTAAATCACTTTATTAGTGCTTTGTATAAAATTATTTAATTGTTGATTGGTGTTATCTTTTTTTCTCCAAATTAGAAAAAAAAAATGATCGATTACTCATCAAAAAGGGGCTACGCATTGTTGAAAAATTTTAATTATTTGAAAGAATTTATTTTCCCGATAATATTCTCATTATAATTTGAATAAATAATTAAATTTATATTATGTTTAACTTAAAATAAATTTAATAAATTTTATATTTTGTAACCAAAGTTTATTGAAATTATCTGCCTTAGTTTTCTTATCATCTTAATATCTAATGGTTAACGGTTAACCTGAGTTTGATAATTTCCACAATATCCACTAAACCCGCCCAAAGGAGTAGCCCTGTAGCCGGACCGACTGGCACGTGACGCATACCAAGCGGAAGCCTTCTTCCCAGCCGCAACGGCACCCTCTTCTCGCTCAGCAGCCTCCAACACACGCTTCGTTCCTCAGTTCATCCCTCCCCCTCCCCTTCTATGAAACGCAGCAAAACCGTATCGTTTGCAACAGTAATATTTCTCTGTTAGAAAGCGAAACCGCATTCCGACGATGTTTCTGTTCATCTCTTCAAATCTGATGAAAATCGCTGGCATTTCTTCAAAGTTGTGCCATCTCTTCTGCGAGCCTTCGATCTCTCAAACCAATTTTATCCTCCTCGGAAGTTGCAATTTGAGTGATCACCGTCCTCTAATTCTTACAAATTCCCCTTCTTTTCCATCTCATTCCTTTCTCCCCAAAAATCCAACCATCGGCAACTTCCAATCCATGGCCTTCTCCGTCGCCAGAATGCCCTCCGATGAATGGGGTCACCGCCACCAACCGTCCCGCCTTGATGACGTCCAAACCCAGAACCCCGTCGCCGAGGCCCTAAGTCGTTTGTCCATCTCCATCGACCCCTCAGCCACGTTCTCCGCCAGCGGAGTGTCGTTCCTTCGTGAGATCTCAGGCAACTCTTCCGCCGCTGGCACTGTGGCTGTCGACAAACCGCTGACCATGCGTTCTTTGTCGCTGGTTCCGGCCTGCAAGATGAATGCGGAGGCGGATGTCTGCTCCACGCCTCACACCACCTTAGGCTGCGCCGCCAGCCACTGCGTTAGAAGAGCCCTCCAGGCATTCGGACACGTGCGACAATTCCGTATTGTCAGCGAACGAGAGTACAGGGGATTAAACACCCTCGTGCCTTGGACGGCGCCATTGCCATTGCCAACTTCATCGCCAACGCCGGACACCAGTGAAATGGCCTTGTCCGTAAGTGGAATGCTGGTGATGGAAGATTTTATATTGAAGCTGGAGGAAGAGCGCCTACGAGAGCTCGCCGCGCTTACAGTGCGCCACCAAGTTTCCCGATTCCTCTTCCGCAAGCGTATTCAGGTAAATAAGTAACGCCATTGTGCAAGCTTTCATAAATAGTTGTGAAGACGCCAAAGCTATTTTTATAGAAATCCTACGTGACAGTTAGGAACAAAATGTTGAAGACAAATATATATATATTATGTCATAGATAGTTACCTTTTTTAGTTTCTTGTAAATGTTTTGTATTTTTTTGCTTAATAATAGTTTATACTACTCTTTTGTTATAGGAAAATAACGTCTTCTCCATCTAAAAAATCTTTGTTAAAATAAATTGTTTGATTATCTTTCTCTCTGTTGCTTCACATTTAACTTTTAAAATATTTATAAATTAAATTATATTACAAATTATTATTTTAATTGACATTTTAGTTGTATTCAGTCAATGATTTCGCCGATGCCTTTGAGACAAGAAGTACCAACGATCAAATATCAACAATGGAATCAAAAGTTAGAAGCAAAAAGATTTCAGAATGGCTCATTATTTTACTTGAGGTATTTGTTTATTTTCCTGAAGGTTGAAGCTCTCTTTGTTCTTTCATCCTTTATATATAAATATAAATTGTAAATATGATATATGCTTCAATATTTGCAGGAATAGAGTTGAAGACAAAAACCAAGGTGATATCAATGAAGTTCTAACTGAAGAAAATATGACTGTTATGGAGATTCAGTCATCAGAGTCTCATGTTATGGTTATCGAAGTTCCTTTCGATTATTTTGATGGCGACGATACCGCCTAATAGAATTAGTTCCCATAAGAGAAACAAGAAGCTCACCACAAGCATTCTTCAAACCAGAAGTTTATGGGGGGGAAGAAATCTTGATTGACAGAAGGCTTCATATTTTTATATGCTACGAACTTCGCATGGTGAGATTGCATCCAATGGGGGTAGACATAAGAGCTTGTTGAAGAGCAGTTTGTGTGGGAGACAGGGATGATAAGGGGAACTTTCTTCTATGATTTTTTAAATGAGTTCCATCTAAAATGGTGGGATTTATTCTTTTGATGTCTATTTTGCTAGTTTTGAATAGTTTTATTATTTTGAGTAAATGATTTATTGTATATAATAATAATAATAATAATTATAAAATTTTGATATTATTTATTGCTTTATTTGGTAAGTAGTACTGATTTATTACTTCACTTTTCTTTTTTATTAAAGTGCACTTATACAATGGCTTTCTTATTTAATTTTGAATTTTAAAAAATGTATTTATATCTTCCTTTTATTAAAACATGAAATCAGACTCAATTAATATTTGCAATTGATATTGTATCAACTCGTTTTGTTTTTTATTTGAAAGCTTCCTAAGCTAAATGTATTTGTTGTGAACACAAAACCTAATAGCCAAAAGCAAAAACTATGAAACGGTATGGCCTCTTGTGATGGTGCATATTGTATTAAGAACACACAATGAAGAGTAAAAAGCTATAAAAATAGGAATGTCATATTTCATTGGAACATATATTTAAATGTTCTATTATGAATTTTTTATGAACACTACATTATATAGGTAGGTTATTTCCTGAAATAAAAATTTGACTACATCCTCTATTAGTTGGCACAACTAAAGTCTCTTTAGTAGTTCAAGGTGCAATCTTTTTTTTTTTTTTTAATTGAGTTTGTTCGGAGGTGATAGAGAAGATCTTCTTTTTATTATTATATGATGAATCACACATTTCAAATTAGGCTTTGATCTATAACATTTATATGATTATATAATTAAAATTTATTACATAGTTTTTACTTGGATGCATTTAAGATTTAATTTTACGCTTTATTTTTTTCAAAAGTTATCAAAAAATAAAAAATTCTATTAATTTTTTTTTTGGTTATTTTTCAAAAATTTTGTCGTAAAAAAGTTACTTTGAGAACTAGAGATGTTAGAGTGTTCAAAAAATATTTTTTAAAAAGAAAAATATTTGTAACATACACAACAACTTTTCAAAAAATTATAGCTACTCCAAACAAATACTTAGTAAGAATCTTATTGTCAAATATTGAATTTTAACTTTCATGTAAGAGAAATAGAATATATATATATATATATATATATATATATATATATATATATATATATATATGGTCCCAAAAGTTAAGAAGCTTCTATATTTTTTATTTTATTTTGAGAAAAAAATATTACTTTTACGAGAAAAAAATTATTAATGAGAAAATTAAAAGAAATGTTATTTTCTAAAATGATAATAATGCCCTTTAAAAATATTAGCCTATTTGGACTCTATGAAAGAATGATATTAATATTAAAAGTAATGCTAAAATTATATAATTATGAAAGAGTAGTTTGCCATGTTGCTTTCATCATGCTTTAAAGTTTCATAAAACAAATATTCACTTATGTTAAGAGACATTCTTAGACATAATACTTCAAACATTAAAACATTAAAAAATATTCCTCTACGAGAGTATTTTAGTTATTGATGAGATTAATTATTATTTTTCTATAAATCATCTTAATTTATATTATATATTAGTATCATTTGTACTGTGATAAAAAAATAAGTAATAAATGTGAGAGAACGATAAAATATATTTTTTTATATAATTTATAATATCTAGAAATATAAAAAATAAAAAATTTATTCTCTCATATACTATATAAGATTTTTTTTTCATATATTTATTTAATCTTTAATTTCATAGCAAGGCATAGATGAAAATTTACAATTAATGACCCCATTGAAATTGAACTTGGAGATTTGATAATTGAGAGACTAGAGAAATGTACCATAATAGATAGCTTTTGAAGAAGATCAAACACTAATCCCCAATGATGATCACAATAAGGGTGAGGTAATTGTGGTCAATTATAATGGTGTTGATGAGGGTGAGGCCAAGTAACCTCACTGTGGCCAAAGATGATTGTTATTATGTTGAGATTGAGGATATTGGCATTGTTTAAGATAATGTGGGGGAAGAAATGAGCTTATTGGCAAACCTCATTTGCGAGGGTGGAATTAGATGAATAGTTGCGGGGGAGGAATTGAGCTTAGTGGCAAACCACATTTACGAGAGTGGAATTAGATGGATAGTTAATAATTATGTAAGTAAGCTTCAAACGATGAGAGCCACATAAGAATCTCATATTTCATTTAGAACATATATTTAAAGGTTATCTTATAATTATTTTAAGAATTGATATGCCTTCTAAAATTTACTTGGTTAGACATGAATCTCAATGTATTTTAAAACTATAAATTTTACCACCAAAGCGATAGTTTTAAAAAATTTATAATCAAGCTAAACATCTCGATGAGATAAACTTAATTATGTCAAAAGTGATCTAAGTCCAAACGTGCAAAATAAAGTACTAGATCAGTTGCGGTAGAATAAAAGTTTACACCTTAACTTCGTTGTGAAATCCAGCACGCACATAATTATTTGAAGAATGAACAAGAAAACTCCAGAATTTTTACGTGAAAAAATCCCGAAAAGAGGGAAAAAATCACGGGGCCTAGCCCAATAAAAATCTTCCACTATATATCTGTTTCAGAGTACAAAATTTTCCCGATAATGAGATTACAAAATTGTATATGAGAATGACTGATAATGGAAATCCTATAACAATGCCTATATACCAAAGGTTGTAACATTTGTTAGGAAGTTGATGATGGTGAATAGCGGTGTAACGACTGGTACGTGGTGATGACCGGCGAGATGGCACGATGGCTACAGCAATGACCACGACGAGTGAATACGCACCGCACGTGGTTGATGACAATGATGATTGGTGGTGGTGGTCGACGACGCACAACGACGGGTCGACATGCAACGTGACGCGGCCGATGACGGCGATGAAGTAGCACGGGATGACCGGACGATGGTAAGGCAATGACCGGCACGTGGTCGGTGATGATCACGACGTGGTTGATACCGATGATGACGGCGGGTCGGCCAGAATGACCGCGAATTGGTTGACGACAATGCCCACAACGGTCACGTGCCGGTAGTGGCAGACGACCGACGATGAGATTGACGACGCAGGGATCATGCGGAGGTCGACGACGGCTACGTGGTGGTTGGCCAACGGAGGTGGTTGCCAACGACGCGGGTCGTGGCGACCGCCAAGCACGACATTATGGTTGTAGGATTTTCAAACTATAGAGCTCTCTCTTCTCTTTAGCTTGGCTCCCCCCTCATGTGAAAAATGAGGGGTTATTTATAGATTAGAGGGAGGGCATTTTCGTAAATATATGCAAAATCCAAACCACTCCATCGGATGGCTGAAGATGATTCCCTTGATCATCTGATGTATTTTATGTATTTGAATGCTCAAATGAGGTCAAAATCAAGAGAACTTGGGCTTGTTAAATCCAGCTTGTCATGACGCTCGATTTGATCATAAACACTCCATATTTAGGAACTATTTATGGATTTAGCTGATATCCCAAAATTTTCAATGATATTTTAAGTGCTTGATCTCGATTAGTTTCAACTTAGGATTAGCTTGCTTTTGACATCAAGATTTGTGCTTCGACAGGATTTTTAGTGTCATATCAATTGTCCATCTATTTTTGGATGACATTATCTCAATCATCCAAAAATATATATATCAAATAATTGAAAATAGCAAATTCTTTAATGAAATTTGTGGGTTCATTAACCATATAGTTTGAGAGAATAAATCTTCGTGGGGGCACAAGATTATGATCACTAAGCGGTGGGCCTGAATGTCAGCGCATGAGTAAGGTTTCGGTTCTGACCCATCGGACGCTCGGCTTGGTGCATGGTGCTGAGTATCGCGTGAGGGCACACCTGCGATGCGCGGCATCGCTAAGGCACGCACTCACGAGGGCGCATCGCACGTGCACATGAAGACGTAGCGTGGCCACCAGCGATAAGTGAGTCTGCGGCGATGAGGCCACGGGCGACCATCGCCGCGAGAGTCGGGCGCTGGTCGCCATCAGCGCCAAGACGCGGGCAAAACACGACCGATGAGCATTTTTTCTTTTTTTTCCATTTTCTCCCATTTTTTTTCATTTTTTTCATTTTTTGATTAATTACCTTTTTGCCCCTATAAGGGGTCTATAAAAACCCCCCTATGGTCAAGTGAGGAGACACAATTCTCATATACTCTGGTATTCCTCTACATTGGATGAAAAATCATCTAGCGGAAGTTCAAGGGCTTGGGTAAAAAAAAATTTTTTTTCTTTCCTTTTGTCAGCGAAGTTCTGACCTTCTTCTTATAAAATGGTCATTTGCTTTTGTCGATGGCCCGTAACTCATAGGCTCCGCTTTCTCTCGAAGAGGCGTTAACTGTCCTCGTTGGACCGACCGGGTTTGAGGATCAAGGCCCGTAGTTCATACGGCGAGGCTTTGATTTTTCCTCGAAAGAGGCATCAACTGTCCTTATCAGACCGACTGAGTTTAGAGGAGATCAAAGTCCATAGTTCATACGGAGAGGCTCAGGTTTTCCCTTGAAAGAGTCATCAACTGTCCTCGTCGGATCGACCGTATTTGGAGGCAATCAAAGCCCATAGTTCATATGAAGGCTCCGCCTCGAGAGGATCAACCCTCGTCGGACCGACCGCTCGGGTTTGAGCTCAAGACCGTTGTTCATACGCAAGGCTTCAATTTTTTCTGAAAGAGGTGTCAATCTCGCCGACCGGCTGAGTTTGGAGATGGTCAAGGACCGTAGTTTCTACTTCTTATAGAAATTGATTTGAAACTCTAATGGATGGTTCAATAGTTGATAACTACCAAGATGGAGGGGAAGCATCAATTAGGAACCATCCTTCGAACGACTCAAAAACTCTGGCAGGTAATTTCAAAGTATCATTAGAGAGGAATAGATTTTTTGTTTTGGTCTCATATATATGCGTATACTTTTCGTCAGATCATAGGTGAAAAATTTTATCAAAAGCTATCCGTGAGCGACAGAGTCAGGAAAGGATATGCCCAAGTATTAGAGTGAGTGAGTTGCTTCACAAAATTCTCGATTTTTATCTTTTTTCTCTTTTATTTATTTATTATTTATTTTCACAGGATGATGGCAAGAAAACTCATAGAACAAATGTACATGATATATCATCCACTATCATAGTTTAATTTAGCTCCACAAGAAATTTCACTTTCCTAATGAGTTGGTGGCTATTATTGTCAAAAAGTCTGATCGAGCCCGTTCACCTCCGCCAGGATACTTTATTATTTCTGAGATGATTCTTCGTGCAAAATTGCGATTCCCTTTGGCTCCTGATTTGATTGAGATATTTAAAATATGCGGTGTAGCTTTGTCACAATTTTTATTTCGAGCTTTAGTGATCATCGTTGGTTTGACTGTCTTCTTTAGAGAGTGGTGTTACTTTGAATATCAAATTGTGTTGAATGTGTAGATTCACATGTGATGCTCAGGGACGTGTTTCTTATCGAGCTATAAAGAATTGGATAGAATTTTTAACACGGGATCCATCTAGAAATTGGTCTAATGAATTTTTTTTGTGAAAAATGAGTAGAACCTCCCTGAGAGATGGGGAAGATTGAATAACCTTCCAAATCCATTGCTAATTAAAGAGAATGAAATCTTAACGACTCTTAATATTCCTAATGTGAAAGCTTACGATGAGTTACGCCACATTGACAATATATAATTGAAGATGTATTCAAGATTGGCCTTTCCATTCGTGCAGTGGATATCTCATGCTCTTCCAATCAAGAGATCAAGTAAAGGTGATGAAAGGTCTCCTCATATTCATGGATTCTTTAAAGAAGCTCATAAATCATGTGATAGCAATGTTTCTTCTTTAAAGAAAAGAAGACAAAGTGACTACGTCAAATATATGCGGAGAAGATGTTCGCCCCTAGTTGGACTCTGAGAGTTTAGTTATCTCAACTCATAATGGAGGAATTCGTTTCTCGAAGTTGCATATTCCTGAAGTGGTGTTAAAGCATGTATGCATTAGACGTCAACGAGTAGACGAATTAGTACATTGTCTTCTCCTCCTCCTTCTTTTCTCCTTTTCCTTTTTTCTTTGTGTAATATTTGTGATGATTATTTTTTATTGTAGGTAGCTCAAATATTAGGGCTGATGGCTCATTTTGGTGTCACTCTAGACGAGTGGAATACTAAATTTGTGAAGGTAAAATATCTACAAGGCGAGTATGAGCGAAAAATGAGTGCTAAGGCCAAAGAAGTGGCGACCAAGGATCAACTAGGTGAAAGCTAAACATGTCAACTTCTCTTTCTCTCCAGTGTCAAGAGGTGGAGCACACTCGTGATGAGCTAATTGAGGTGAGGGCAGAGACTCGCCAGAAAGAGAAAAGACTCAATGCACTTGTAACGAAGAAGAAAGTATTACAGGATCGTCTTTCTGAGAAGGAGTTTATAATGTCAGAAGCGGAAGCAAATGAAATCTCCTTAAAGGCGGTGAAAGACTTTAAGAACTCCCTAACTTATCACGATACTATCGAGGACCATGTCTAGGAAGCTTGTAATCATATTCTTGATGTTGAAGTGAAGGACTTGGAGCACCAATGTTTACAGGAAGGCTTCATCTGAGGATTCCTAAAAGGAATCCGCTTAGTAAATCGCAAAATCGGAGCTAGTATTGAGAATTTGTCTCCCAGCCAAGTGTCTAAAGACCCTTCGCTAGATTCAGGAGATGAAGGGGTCGAAAGTGAGTTTAAGGGAGCATCTCTCAGTGGTGAGGAGGATGTTGATATCATGTAATATCACTTGAGGATGCATTTTTTTTCTTTTATTTCTGTATTTTTATTTATTATTATTATTTTGTATCCATAATTTTGATTCTTTAATATATCATCATGTTAGTGCTGTCGATGATATAAAAAAAATTTGGGTGATTGCTCTTGTATTTTACCTATCCAGGTGATTGGTCAAATATTATTCGACGACGCTAACTGACGGATGAGGCCAGGGAAGTTCACCAATGACCTTTTGGCCTATCCTAGGTATTAGTCAAAATATTAGTTAACGTCTTACCTGTATGAAAAAGGGTGTGGGATGTCCACCAAGAACCTTTTGACCTATCCTAGGTATTAGCCAAAGTGTTACTTGACTTCTTACCTGTATGGAAGAGGCCGCAGAATGTCCACCTAGGATTTTTCGACCTATCATAGGCATTAGTCAAAGTATTACTTGACTTCTTATGGAAGAGATCCATCAAGTCCCATCGGGATTGATCATGCCCCTCGAGATACAAATGAGCATTTCTTAAGTGGGAGGATTAAATGAAGGAGATTGTTTATATGCAACAAGCTCGAAAGAAAAGCTATAAACCCATTACTGATAAGGTCGATACAATAAGATAATTTTAATACATATGAGTTTGAAGAGAAAATGATAAACGACAAAATAAAAGTTGCAATAATTATGGTAGGAATTACGATAATATTTCGAGATTCTTGTTCCAAGTTTAAAAGTTTTTCCTAATCCTTGAGCTTGAATGTTCCCGGCCCATAGCTATAACCACATAAGGGTCATCCCAAAGAGGTGAGTTTATTACGCTGAGGCCTTTGCTTTTAGAGACTTCACAAGACCAAGTCATCGAAGATATGATGGGTTTTACTCTTCTGAAGTGACGAGCTACCCTTGGTGGTAGGAAGCCTCAAAGTAGGGCCATGTTACGAAGTTTTGGGAGTAGGTCTGTGTTCTGAGTTTTCTTCATTACTATCATGATCGAATGATTGAACCTTGAACTTGAACTCGATATTCAGTATAATAACTGTCAAACACAAGTTATATGGTGTCTCACCAGTTCACGATGTATAGGTAAGCCCAAAGAACATTAGAGAGCTCATTAACTCATTACCCCCAGCTTTCTCAAGTTACATTTTTAACCCTTTGAGTATAGTAGCTTGTCCATTAGTTTGAGAATTATACCTGCAAAGAATCGAATGTGAAGATCTTTACAAAAAGATGTAAAGATTTTTCTAGTAAATTAGGTTCCATCTTGATGATCTTCAGAAAAGACCGAATCGACATACTATATTTTTCAAATAAATTTAGATTTGCCCTGATTTTAGAAGTGGTTCTTTCACCCACTTAGTGAAGTAGTCGACAGTTAAAATGATAAACTTTTATTGCCCTGACGCTATCGAAAAAATTCCTATCATATCAATCCTCCATTAAGTAAAAGGCCACTCGAAGTGAGAGCTCATGCAAGGTGTGGAGAGGTTAGAGTGTAACCCATAACTCACATTTTCTGAACTCCAAGGCTTGCTTCATCGTAGGCTAATAGAACCCTTGTCTTATAATTTTAAAGGCTATCGCCCTTCCTCCTAAGTGCTCTCCATCCCCGAGTGAACCTCTCTTAATGTGTAATCTACTTCACAATGAGAGGCATTGGTAGCCCAAAAAAAGCTTGTTGTATAGTCCATCTAATAATAAAGTTTAAAGCTTGCCTTCTGGAGATGAGTAGGTGGGTCTTCGAAGGGTCCTTCTTGAAAAGATGGACGGGGTCCATCCATGAAGGTTCCTTTATCTCAAATTGCTACTCATGACCCTGATACTGGAAAATATATTTCTTCAACATGCCTTCTCTTAAAAAAGATCTTTAAGAATAGATGAAATGAGTTTAATGGAAAGCATCACCGAGTATTCTTAAGAGTATGTGAATGATTTGATGTGTCATGAAATGGGCAAGAAATGACTTTATGTCGAGAGTATACCACCAAAGATTATTTAGTATTAAAATTTCTCAACTTGGGAGGTGACAAAAGAGAGATTATAAGTATAACATCTCATCTTGAATAAGCTTGGATAATAAGGGTGGAGATGTTAAATACTCCCTTAGTTGCTTAAAAGCATACTAACATTCATCAGTCCATTAAAAATTATTATTTTTAACTCCCTTTAATATTTTAAAGAATGACAAGTATTTATCCCCATAACAGGCTAGGAAGTAAGATAAGCGCAAATTGTCCATTCAAATGAAGTTCTTTTGATATTCTTCTGAGGAGCCATATCTGAGGGCTTTGATTTTCGATTGGCCTCAATCTCAATGGGTTACCATAAACCCAAGAAATTTTTTCATGTAATCCCAAAAGCACACTGGTTGGGTTAAGTCGCATGTTATAACGTCAAGAAGAAGGTTAAAGCATATTTCTAAGTCAAATATATGTTTCTTATTCTAAGCTTTTTTACTAACATGTCATTCATATACCCATTGTGCCTAAGAGGTCTTTAAAACCTTATTCATAAGTATAATAGTAGATTTTTTTAACCCAACCATAAACTTGATAATTGTATAAACCTTATATGTTTGAAATGATGGCTTCTTCATCCGTGAGTCCATTTTATTTGATTGTAACCAAAGTAAGCATCCAAAAAACTAAGCATTTGATGTCCGACGTAGATCACCAATTGATCAATTCGAGGAGGAAAACTATCTTCTGCAAGCTTTATGAGATCGTAATCAATACACATTCTCCATGTTCCATTTGCTTTCTTAACCATGACAACATTTGCTAGCCATGTAGGGTAATGTACTTCTCGTATGAATCCCGCTTCTAAGAGCTTGTTAACTTCTTGTTCAATAGCCTGGAGGCGATCAGGTGCAAAACTCCGCTTCTTTTGGATGATCGGTTTGAATGTTGGATCAATCTTGAGAGTGCATGATCACATTGTCGAAGATATCCGCCGACTCTGCAAGATGTCTTGATTTTTGTGCAAGAAATCTATGTATTTTTCCTCGAGAGAGATCCAACTTGCATTGCTCATGGTTGGTCATCACGACAATGACAGGAGAAAGTCTTCTACGTGCTAAGCTCTGGGTACTTCTTCATTGTTGAAGGTCACCAAGGGCGTGATTGAGCTTGTCTGAGGTAACATGATTATGCTATTTATTGATTTTCACAAATCACTCTAACCCCAACAGGGGTTAGAAATTTATTCTTAAGATGAGATAATCAAGAATTAAAAAAAATTGATTGGAGGCCTTCCAAAGATAGGTTATATGTCTAACTGACTTGACCACCATGAATTGAATTGAATGAGTCACTTGTCGAGAATTCTCGAGGACAACAAAAAAGGGTGATTATCCCTCTACTCACGTGACATTATCAAACCCATATAATGGTCCTACAAATGGGTTGGAGCTTTTCCCAACCAAGCCCATGCTAAGAAATGTGGAGTAAAATAAGACATCAACAGAACTCCCATTGTCAATCAAAATTCTCTTAACATTATAGCGTGGGTCACCGATCCCTACGCTGATGACAAGTGGATCTTGATGAGGAATATGGACTCCTTCTAAGTCCGAGTCATTAAAAGTGATGGAATGATCAATACAAGATTTCTTTAACTCTAGTTCTTCAGAGGTGGCAATGAGGACTTGATTAGATAGTAGTGGTCCTCCTGTGATTGTTTCAATTTCTCAACTATTTGATGACTATTTTATTATTTCTGTGATGATTGTTCTGGTTGCCCCCAGTTGGAGTTATGTTTGTTTGAGTCGATTGATTCTTCACAAATCAACGTAGATATCATTGTTGAATGAGCCTCTCGATTTCTTCTTTGAGTTGTTTGCACGCCTCAAGAAGATGTCCACTCGATGGAAGTGATAATATTACTCTAATTTCTTGAATTTGGTTTCGGATGCCACTTGATGGTTTCTTCATCTCGAATGGTCATCGGGACGTTAACACGAGATGTGTTCAATGGTGTGTATTCTTTTTCTGGTCATGGTTCACGTCATTGATGTGAGGGCCGTGGAGGGAGATCATGACTGCTTATGCTTCTTTTGATGAGATTGTCAGTCAGCATTCCCTGGGGCGCTCTTACGTTTTCCTATAGATTGTTCAATTTATTTACGATGGGCATTAATAGCCTCATCGACAAAAATTTGTGCTTCCACACGATGAACCAAGTCATATGGGCGACCGTATCTCGATGATGAGTAAAGGCTGAGAGGAGCCCTCCAAGGAAAACTCCTCTTAATAGTTCGTGGACTACCTGTATTTGAAGTTTTAAGAGAACCTCTAGAAGTATTCCTTAAGTGAGTCACCCTCATTTTGATGAATGTCTGGGAGATGAGAGGCATCTTTAATGATCTTCCGGTTTGTAATGAATTGTTCTACAAAAATCTTGGTGAGTTCGTCAAAGGTATGGATGGATCCCCTTGGAAAGGAGTAGAACCAAGTTCGAGCTTGCCCCTTGAGAGTAATTGGAAAGACTTGATAAAGCAATGTGTCAGGAGCTTGTTGGATATGCATGGTCGTAATGTGATTCATATGGGTCATTGTCCCATCGTAAGAGTCGATGCTCTGAAGCTTGAACCTACGGAATGAGATGAAGAATAGCTTCGCCAGAGGTGAAGACTCGATAGCGTGATGAGGGAAGATGATTTTCATCTTTATAATGGAATTTTTCTGCACTAAGCATTGTAATTCCACAAGTATAACGTGATGGAGTCAGACGAACGCGTGTGCTAAGCAATAATTGGTGGATTAGGATTGAGTCGCAGATGGATGAGTAAAACAAGAAGAAAATCAAAGGTTAAAAGCGGAGGAACTTCGATGGCAGAAGGCCCCAGATTTTGCATTTTGACCTGGCTAACGATCGATCTTGGGGAGATGTTTGTCATAGAATTGTCGTGTTCCTCGTCAAAGTCAGATTATCTCATTTTGAGACTCTTCCATTTGGCATACACAATCTTCTAGAGAGATTTCTATTGCACCTTTACCGATAGGGTCATGTCTATCAGGAGAAAGTGAGGCGAAAGCTTGGCGTCCTTTGTTCAAGGATTGGTTTCAAGAGTGACGGAGGAGGGAGGTTCCGCTGTTATGGTATTGTGCCTACATAGGGTGTTCACGTAAATTATGATTGAGGGTTCTCTTCCCACAGACGATGCCAAACTGCTAGAAAACCAAATAGAATAAAAGTTTAAGCCTTAAGTTCATTGTGGAATCCAGCACACACACAGTTATTTGAAGAATGAATAACAAAACTCCATAATTTTTATATGAAAAAATCTCGAAAAGAGGGAAAACCATGGCCTAGCCCAAGAAAAATCTTCCACCATGATCTATTTCGAGTACAATAGTTTCTTGATAACGGATTATAATCAGAGAAGGACATAAATGAATCGAATCAGAACAACAACCACATGGTTAGTTCTAACATCAATGGTATGATGATAAATAAATGGCGAAATACGGTGACGGCCGGTAATGACCAACGGATGGCCAAATGGTCTACTGGCGGCGCGGGTCAACGGCGATGACCGGCGGCGGTGGTTGATAATGATGATCGATGGTAATGACGACGGTCGGTAATGAACCAAGAACTAGCGCTGGTGGTCGGCACGGCGACCGACGGCAATGACTGGGATGACCGACGACGATGGCCGACGGCGATGACGGGCGATCGCTGGTTGGCGATTGATCGATGGCGAATCGCGACGGTGGTCATGACGACCCACGAGTTGACGGCAATGCCCATGACGGTGGCGCGGTGATGATCGGCGAGCGAGATGACAAACGAGGATCACATGGCCGACGAGGCGTATGCGGTGGTCAGACCGCCGAGTGGCGCGATTATGCTTGGAGGATTTTCGCTTTTGAGCTCTCTTCTCTTAGCTTGGCTCCCCTCATGTGAAGAATGATGGTTATTTATAGATTAGAGAGGGCATTTCCATAAATACAAAAATCCAAATCACTCCTTCGGATGGCTCAAGATAATTCCCTTGGTCATCTGATATATTTTGTGTATTTGAATGCTCAAATAAGATCGATCTTGTTAAATCCGCCAAGATGTTGATCATAAATACTCCATATTTAAGAACTATTTAGGAATTTAGATGATATCCCAAAGTTTTCAATGATATTTTTAGTGCCGATCTCTCGATTAGTTTTAGGATCGCTTTTGACATCAAGATTCTTCACTTAGTAAGATTTTAGTGCCATATCAAGAAGTATATTAAAAAAAATATAAACTATTAATTGTTAGATCAAATGATCTCTAATGCTAAATGTGTATAGTAAAATCGATCATTTCAGAAAGATAAATTAAATGAGCTTAAAATCACTCAGTTATGATAATATTTTAATAATTAAATATTTAAAAAATGCTTCACAATCAAGTGGATCATTTTGAGCCATCTTATATAATGAATTAGATTTTAGTTGTATTATTGAGCGATGTTATCATCAATACCTATAGATAAGACTCCACTCTCTACCTGAAAAGGACTTGGAGGTGAAGATTAGATGAAAGTTGGATAAGGGAGAGAGAGCACAAAGATCTAAAGGATCTTTAAGTTCTACATGATCTCCACCTTCGGAGCTACCGCTGTCATTATATTTTGGTTCCAGATAATCACATTGCTCGATCACTGCATAGAACCGTCACCAATTGGCCTTCACCATCGAGCCATTGTCTGAACATCATCATTTGACTATCGCCACTGAATGATCACATCAAATCATTATCACCCACCATTGTGTTGGACTATCTCCATCCGACGAAATTGTCCGACCATTGCTACTGACCACTACCATCAGGCTGACACTAATCGACCTCCTTAGTTGGACAATCACCCCTTGGGTTATCACCTAATTACATTTTCTCTAATCATCAATCGTGATCACCTAAATAATGTTAACCCACTTTGATAGTTTGTACCTCACATATCGCATATAGTTTGTTGCTTCTTATCTTCTAATGAACAACTGTGGTCATCCATCCTCTAAAGATTGACTATGATTATTTATCCTCCATCATACACCTATGACTTCACAACTTCTGATAATCGATTATATAGTCCAATCTCCGATAACTGATTATGATAGCTCGATCATCATCAATGATTATAATAATTGACACTCTTCTATAACCTCCTATTCTTCAACTATAAATTATAGTCACTCATTCTTTGATGACCAACCTACGATTAGCTTATTCTTTTGCCACCTAACTAGACATCCCAAATTGATAATTGATATATTCCTAACCATCGACTATGATCACCCATCGCCTAACTATAAACATCTTACTGCCATTGCCAGACTATGATCGATCAATCTCCATCACCCGAATATCTTTGTCTGACCTCCATTGCTTGACTACTATCACCAATCTCTATCTACTAACTCCTTATCCTTACAGCATAAAGCTATATTTTCTATTTTTCTTTCCATATATTATTATCATTTTGAATCTAAATCAAGTTTTATTCTTTATTGGATTGTACTATTGAAGCCTCCTTGAATGTTTATTGTATAGTTCTTATTTCTAATTGTTTTATTTCTGAGATAGGGAGATCTTCTAGTTATTATTGGATTCCCATTTTCTACTTGCTCTCTAATATGTGAGCTACATTCTAGATTAAGCTCCATCAAAATATATCTTATAATCATACAATAAAATCTTCTTGGTAGTTCATATTTACAATGAATCTTAATTTCAAATTTTTATTGCAATTTTTCATTGACAAAAGCGAGCATTGGTAGAATTTTTATCCCAAAAGTTAAAAATTTTTATCTATATTTCTTTTTTATATAACAAAATAAGAAAATAAAAATATTATTTTAGAAGGGAAGAAAAGTTAATAAAAATAAAGGTCTTTTAATAATTTATGAAAGAAGAAAACTAATATTAAAATTATTATTAAAATAATATATGTATGAAAGAATATTCTTTTTTTAATATCATCTTTTTAGGAAATTTTAAGGCTCACTTTTAGCATTTTCTATTTTTAAAATTTTAAGCCTAACATGTTGGCAGAATACTTATAACTATTAATGGTTCTAAAGGCGACCAACTCTAAGCTTTAACTCACAAAATTAAATTAGAGATAAAACATGCTCATAAGTTTCAATAGATGCAATAAACCCTCCGTCGTCAGCCAACCCGGTCTAGGCCAGTCGCCGGTCCTCCCGGCCTGACTTTCGCGTAGCACATCCCCACGCGGAGCCCTTCTACTTCCCCAGCCGCAACGGTAGCATTAACTCGCTCATCACTCTCCAAGACACGCTTCGTTCGTTAGCTCATGCCTCCCTCCCTTCCCACCCCTCTATAAAACAGCTCTAAACCTTTTAGTTTCCAGTCATAATATTTCTGTGTTTGAAAACGAAACCTCATTCCGACAATGTTTCCGTTCATCTTCTCAAATCTGATCAGAATTGCAGGCATTTCCTCAAAGTTATGCCATCA